>JAULBS010114136.1:0-14789 GCA_032355785.1 Symmetromphalus regularis | reverse complement strand
GGCGCAGTTTAACTATTGGGGGGGGGGCAAGAGTGAATCGGGGCGTTATCAGTCATTTCAAGTACGTCTACAACGTACTCAGTAAATGTAAAACATACACATTTAAGTGCGCCTATTGTCGCAAAAAAAGACGTCGAAGATTATGGGTGGGGGCAGATGCCACATGTCACCCCGACCCTAACCCCCGACTGAGCCGGCCCTTACCTAACATCGTAATCTCCGTGGGTATAATATGAAGGTGTGTATTCTGTTCTGGTCTCTATTTATCTACCTGGGTGGGAAAATAACATGACTGTCAATCTATTATTGGCGTATTGTTTGTAAAGTATTTGTGATCTGCGTCAATAAACAGAATATCAACCAAAATAAACTGCACCAATAAAGTGTTGTTTAACATAATGGAGACGTTTATTGCATATTTCATCGTAAAATAAACAAGAGAACTGCTGAAGTGTTCCATTATAGAAGAAGGGTTATTTTGACAGAGCCGTGTCTCATTGTGAAAATAGTTATGAAACCAGGTGTTCGCGAATGATAACAGCGTGTATTTATGCTTATAACCGCTATTGGTGTAGACTATTTTAGTGGGTTTTTTTTAAATTTCTGTTGGTTAGTTGTATTTATTTTCGTGCTTATATTCAATTAAGGTTCAAGCACGCTGTCCAGGGCAAACAACTCAGCTTTCTGTGCTGTCTGTTCAGGACAGAAGTCAGTGTTAGTAGGAGAGACGAAATCCGCTGCCGTCACACTAATGAAACTACTGTTATCGATAAGCAGCAAGGGATCTTTTATATGCATTATCCCACAGACAGGATAGAACATATCAAGGCCTTTCATAAATATGTTGTGGACCACTGGTCGGTATAAGTGGTATACACCTACCCATTGAGCCTTGCGGAGCACTCACTCTCGGTTGGACCTGGTATCGAGATTAAAAATCCCAAGCCTCGACTGAGATTTGATCCCATTACCTACAAGCAACGATACCGATAGCTTAACCACTGCGCCACTGAAGCCTCTATTTCTGTTCATATTCTGACCTATATAGTTGTCTGCTCTAACATTTACGCAGAAAGAGAGAGAGCGTATTTAATAGTTTACAGATTTACATCCCTAATGATGATTTAAAATAGGCTTATATTATATGGCGCGGTAAATAGCGTTAACAAAATAAACATCGTGATATTCAGAACTTTTACAACTTTTCAGCGTGGTGAATACATATCAGTAGAAAAAATAACAGTAATGTTTCCAAAAAATTGCCAAAAGAATTCTGTAAAATAAACAGAAAAATGGCTATCCTGAGTATTGGAAAAAAACCCATATCGGGACCAGGAGACAGTTATATCTGTTTTACCATTCAGAGTTGTTTACAGAAAATACAATTCTGTTCATACGAAACGTGATGGAGTCATGTAGCAGATATAATTGTTGTAAGCCAAGGTGTGTCGTGCTGTGCTAACATATCGTGTTAAATATCAAGAACATTCTGAATGAAGAACCAGGTGTTACGTAACACATTCAAATCTTCGTGTGCACGTGGCTGTCATTCGTCGGGAGCCGGGTGTAGCTCAAACGGTAGCGTCTCCGTCTGTGAAGCGGTCGGTCGTTGGATCAGTTCTTCTCAATGGACCAATCTGCGGTCTGAGCTATTACCCGTTCCAATCTGTGATCCACAACTGGTTCATCAAAGGCCGTGGTATGTGCTGTCCTGTCTGTGGGACGGTGCATATATAAGTCCCCTTGCTGCTTATTGGAAAGATTAGCGTGTGGCGGCAGCGGGTTTCCTCTAAGTAAATATGTTAGAATGACCATATGACCGACGTTCAATAGCCGATGATAAGATAAACATCAATGTGCTCTAGAGGTGTCGTTAAATAAAATAAAATGTTTCTGTCGGTCATCAACAATTCACTATACCATCACCGACAGTGCAGTGGTCAAAGCTATCGGATTCTCGGTTGGTAGGTACTGGGATCAAATCTCAGTCGAGGCGTGGGATTTTTAATATCAGTGTCTACTCCAACCCAGAGTAGGTGTTCCAAAAAACTCGGTTGGTTGGTTTACACCAGTTACACCGACCAGTCTACAACTGCTTTATCAAAGGCCATAATTTCTGCTATCCTGTCTGGGGGATAGTGCATATAAAACATGTCGTGCTGTTTACAGATGATAGTAGCCACATTAGTATGGCAGCAATGGGTTTTGTATCTCCTACTAACATTAACCTCTGTCCTTAACAGATAGCACATGACGCTGAGCTGTGTGCTTAAACCTTAATTGAATATAACAACAAAAATAAGTACAACAAGCAATTGCCTGGCCAACTAAAAACAATAATAATGTGAGGGCATATTTGAGCATTGTGTGGTAACATTATTTTTGATCTATTTGGCTATATAGTTGTATCTTTATGAGTAAGTGGGTGCGGGATGTAGCTCAAATGGTAGAGCGTCTGCCTGTGAACCGGTCGGTCGTCGGATCGATCTTTCTCAGTGGAGCCATCTGCAGTTTGGGTTATTTTCCGTTCCAACCAGTGGTCATCAAAGGCCGTAGTATGTGTTGTCCTGTCTGTCGGACGGTGCATATAAAAGACCCCTTGCTGCTTATCGGAAAGAGTAGCCTATGTGGCGACAGTGGGTTTCCTCTAAAACATATGCCAGAATGATCATATGATTGACGTCCAACAGCCAACGATGAAATAAAAATCAATGTGCTCTAGAGGCGTCGTTAAATAAAACAAACTTTACTTTATGAGTAAACACAATATGTGTGAGTGCGCGTGTGTGTATTCCACTGGTTGGAAGAACATATGATTTTTTTAAAACATCATTCCATAACTTATGCATATTGTTTTACGACATATACGATCGATTTTAATATCATTTTCTTAAGAACCCTTTGGTAAACGAGGTATTGGCTTAAACAAAACACAAATCAAATGAATCATGTTTGAGATTAATAGTTTTAACATTTTCCTTCTTCAATGTTAGAATCATTTTCTATATCTAAATCCTAAATTAAGACCCAATTTCTCGTTGACGATTCAGCCACGATCTACAGTTCAACCCACTCTTTTAACATGCGTGGACACGGTTTAAACTAAGAATCCAGGTTGAACTGTTGACGAGAAATCGGCCCTAAGATAATTTTAGAGTGAAATAGCACACTGCATTACACAAGAAAGACTTGCAACAATGCCGAATCCAGGCTGGTCCAAAGGGTTCTGACATCCACCTTTGGCCTCAATTTTTATTTTTCCCATTTTAACTTTGTAGTAACTAACTTTGTATAATTATTTTAAAATGTTTAAAATATCTTTGAACGCTCTTCTAACAGATCTGATTCGCCCGCGTGCAAGGCTAACTAGCTGTCGGTGGTTGGTTAATGTAATGGTTACTAGAAAGGTTATAATTACAGTGAACGGTCTATTAAATTTCTAGAACTGTTTATTGTTTACTTTTATGTAGCAGACGACCTTCATTCAATCGGTAGATCTGTATTTTAGAGTGGCAATATCAATAAAACGAGATTGTTGTTAACATGTTACAAATAATGATGTTAATTATTGCCGTACTCAGTGCCGTGTTATCCATAAGCATGACTAGGGTCCTGTCAATGTTTTTTTTTACTGAGGCACTTTTACCAGATAGAGACCCGAAATGCCTCAAAGCCCGGTCATGGGTTAATACGGCACTGGCCGTACTAGATTACATGAAGATATATAAATATATAACTGTTTATGCATACACAGTAACGGATCCTGGGGTTTTCCAGGGTGTCAGGAAACACACACACCCTTCTAGATTAAAAAAAAAACTTTTTCTGAGTGTAAGGACGTGAAAATTAACACTATTCTTTGATCACTTTTGGACACACACACACACACACACACACACACACACACACACACCGTTTTTAGAAATGCACATTTGGACCCCCTTTCACAAATCTTACCACCGCGCCTGATACATATATTATTCTCTTTTCGTGGTTAAATTTAGCCATTGACCTTTCTTATCCATACTAATTCAGTATGTAAATTTGTATGGTGCCATAACTGAAACTGCTTTTTTTCTTTTCTTTTTTTGTTTAACGACACCACTAGAGCACGTTGATTTATTAATTATCGGCTATTGCATGTCAAACATTTGGTTATTTTAACACGTGGTCAAGTATGAGCCAGCCTCCAACGTGTTTTGAACCACTGTCATCTGCTTGAGAGTCCGACGTTCTACCACTGGACCACTGAGGCTTACATAAATGTAATGAGACCTATTGAAATAATAGGACAAAGATTTATATGTGTGATTATTTTTATTAACAATAGTTAACATTGTTTACAACATAGTCTGCATATAGATAAAGTCAGTAAACAAGTAGATTGGATCGTTCTATGTTTGCTCTTTTCACAGCATACGTTTCATAATACACGGTAGCGTGTCTGCCTGTGAACTGGTCGGTCGTCGGATCCATTTGCAGTTTGGGTTATTTTCCGTTCCAAACAGTGGTACACAACTGGTTCATCAAAGGCCGTAGTATGTGCTGTCCTGTCTGTGGGACGGTGCATATAAAAGATCCCTTGTTGCTTATCGGAAGGAGTAGCCTGTGTGGTGGCAGCTGGTTTCTTCCAATTAAATATGTCAGAATGACCATATGATTGACTATCAATATCAGATGCTGCTTATCGGAAAGAGTAGCCTATGAAGTGGCTGCTGATTTCCACTAAATACATATGTCAGAATGACCATAATATTATATTTATATTATAATATGATTAACGTCCAATAGCCGATGATAAGAGAAAAATCAATGTGCTCTAGAGGCGTCGTTAAATAAAACAAACTTTACTTTACTATTTGATTGCTGCATGGATTGTGATTTATTTCGCTATATATTTTTCTTATAATAATATTATGTGAATAGAAGTATGATGTAGCAGAGTGACTATGACTTTATTTTGTTGTTTGCTTTTATCATGTTGACATTTTCAGAATTGAAAGATGTTATGATGACTGTGTAGAACATGATCAACTTTATCATCACCTGAAATTGCACAATACTTTATTTTTAATAATAATAAAATTTTAAAAAACTTGAAAAAATATTTAGTCCGTGTCCCAAAAAAGTGCCGCCAAGAATGAAAAGCTCTGTTGTAATCTCCACGGCATAGCCGATTGCCGCAGAGTTTTTCATTCACTTTTTGCCGCGGACACAGTTTTTTCAAGGTGTATTTTTTCTTATTATTAAAAATAAAGTACATTTTACGCTAAATTTGCCGTGGGAAATGCCGTGGACACTATTTCTCCACAGCATTTATTTTGCCGTGGACATTTTCTTAATTGCAGGGGTTGCTTTATATAACTACGTATGACTTGTCATCGTGATCAGGATTATTACTGCAGTTTTGTTTGCAAAACACTTTAGTTGATGATCCTGAATCATCCATAAAGATTCCTGTGAAGTATCACCATATTCAGTAGATAGTCACGGAATTTAAAAAAAGAAATATTATTAGACAGCAGCATTTCATGGTTTGTTATTGAAACATGCCCCTTGTTTATAATTATAAGCTTCTTTTAATCTAGATCCTGTCTTCAATAAAGTCTTGAAACTTTGATACACTTGTAAATGAACTGAATCTTTACTAGTATCTGGATATTAAAAGTATAATATGCATGGGACCAGGTCTACAGAAGAAATAAACAATTCAGTCATTCTTCCACAATGAAGTTAAAAAAATTTATTCAATTTGAAACAAACTTTGTATTACATCTGAAATCACAGTCATAATCAGCACCATTATATTATTTATTTGGGAATTTATAATGAACATAGAGTGGTACGGATATAAACGATGTTTTAAAATTATCATTACTACTACTACTACTACTACTACTACTACTACTACTACTACTACGAATAATAATAATAATAATACCACTACTATTACTACTACTACTACTACTACTAGTAGTAGTAGTACTTCTACTTCTACTACTACTACTGCTTCCACTTCTACTACTACTATTACTACTACTAATACTACCACTACTACTACTACTATTACTACTACTACAACTTCCACTTCTATTGCTACTACTACTACTACTACTACTACTACTACTATTACTACTACTACTACTATTATTATTATTATTATTTCTATTATTATTATTTTCGTCATTATCCTTATCATCTTCCTCCTCCTCCTCCTCATTATCAACGTCGTCATCATCATCATCTGTACTAAACACATTTAAACTATTTGAGAGGATCTAGCGAACAAGTGGAACATGTCTGAACCATGCATAGATGAGTGTGGGAGATGTAGCTGGATAGGATTTCAAAACTAACATGCATTGTGACAGGATCATGCAAGAAACATCTGTAGTGCGTATCTCTAGAATACACTCACTCGTCTTAGATGAGTAAACAATGTGATTCATCAGTCATGTCAGATCTTTAAGTGTAATCGTGATATATCTGATGATATACGCCGAGATGTTTACACCATTACACGCCGATAATCTTAAATCCGCCGACTCTTGTTTTTGATGGGAGTGGGGCGTACAGTGATTGACAAACGTTTCAGAAAGTCACTAATCATTCAGTATGTTTCGGCTAGAAGCTTAGTAATTATCTTGTACCAAATGTGTTGGCCAATCCAAACCAGTTACACGTATTTTATTGTGTTAATATTTATGTGCATGTGAATACTGATATGACCTCTATAAAAAGCTGGTGGACACTCGGAAGGGATTGTATATGAATACGTTCACGCTGGCAACCCTCGTGAATGGACAAGTCTATATGGGTAGGTTTTCATACACATGCTGTTGTATCAGGTGGGTTTTCCTTTGAGGGTCGATTTCTCGTCGACAGTTCAACCTCGATTCTTAGTTCAAACTATGTCCACACTTGTTCAAAGAATGGGTTGAACTGTAGATCGTACCTGAACCGTCAACGAGAAATTGGGCCTAGGAATAGCACGGCTGTGCTACCAGGACTGGGGTTGGCGCATTAGTCTGATCCTAGCGACCACAATTCTGTCATAGGTACCAATCTGTACATAGCTAAATAAATGCTACGCCATTTTTTTTTATCCAACAATAGGTCTTATATTGATCCATATTGATCCAGATTAGATAATAATTAGGTAATAATTAGGGTTCAATTTGGGACGTTGAAGGGACAAAAAGTTATATGTTAAAAACTAAAGGAAAGAAAAGAAAGACAGGAAAGAAAACGAAAGATTTCTTCCGCTGGACCACTGAGGTTCTCTATTACATTTAATAAATACGTATAGACACCATTCTGGAATACACCTCAACATCTATCCCTTCAATGAACGAAGCTGTTTAAGATTGTAGTTGGCAACATCAAACTGGACCAGCTACAGCAAAAACAACGGTATCACGTATTAACAGTAGCTTATGTCAGTTATATGTTATTTTATAGCATCTTTGCCCAGATGCTACATGCATTATGATCTTCCACATAACGGTACAGTGGTAGTTCACGAGGTGCAGAAATGTTGCTAGACAAATCTTCACTTCAAGTCGAAACAGTTCGAGGAGATATCGAAGACAAACGTATGGTCAAAAGATTGATATTCCGTCTGTTCTCTTCACGCCTTTATCTAAAATCTTAACGGCAAAACTGTTATCATGTTTAAATCAGTACGCTTACACAGGGCACAATATCAAGAAAGGTACAAAGTTTTGAAAGCCAGTATTCGTAAATCACTGTTAAGTAAGTTATCATACCAATGATTGTCAAAGAAGACCATAACCTGTTCCACAAGGAGAAACTAACACCACAAGTCATCATATTTTCTGGTGTTTGTGTTGTATTTAAATACTTCGTGGAGCGGGATGTAGCTCAATCGGTAGCGTGTCCATCTGTTAAGCGGTCGGTCGTCGGATCGATCCTTTTAAGTAGACCCATTTGCAGTTTGGACTATTTTCCATTCCAAAAAGTGCTCTACAACTGGTTCATAAAAGATCGTGGTATGTGAAGTCCTGTCTGTGGGAAAGAGCTTATTTAAAAAAAAAAACTTGCTACTTATCGGAAAGAGTACCCTATGTGGCAGCAATGGGGTTCCATTAAAAGAAATATGTCGGAATGACCACATAAGATAAAAAATCAATGTGCTCTAGAGGCGTCTTCAAATAAAACAAACTTTACTTTAAATACTTCCTTAATGTAGTTTGAGCTGGGGTCGATTTAAAGCAACAAAAGACTTTGGTGTGGTTTACAACATTATTTATGAAATGTCACATTTGTTTTTTTCTGTAAGGTTGAAGTATTTAGAGATGTCTAAAACCATTCAAACCAGCCAGAACCAATGTTTAATAATATTTATTTATTTATTCATTTATAACAACAACATTATGTTCTATAGTAGTGTCGGAAATAGAATAAAAATGAATTTCGTCGATTATTTCTTTCATAGTAAACCGACAAGTAAATATTTTTTAAATATATATTTAATGACACTCTACTTAATTTAGCATTGACTTGTTTTGGCTCTCACTGATGTACAAGGTCGTTTTTACTCTTGAAATTAAAAGAGATATTTTAGCAAACAGGTGATTTTCACATTCTATACCACATAAAGTGTGCAAATCACCTGTTTACTGACATTTTTCTTTTAATTTCAAGAGTAAACACCACCTTGTACATCAATGAGAGGCCAAACAAGTAAATGCTAAATTAGGTAGAGTGCCATTAAACATGTTTATAAGATATTTACATGTCACTTTATTATGAAAGAAATAATCGACGAAAAATATTTTAATTATATTTCCGACACTACTTTAGTCTCACGGTTGAAACTTAAACATCAGGACTCAAATTCGCATTAGAGTCTAGAATATATTTTGAATGTCAAATAAAAAAAACTATTACAATCACGATGTCTGAATATGTTTAACCAGTGGTCCACAACTGGTTCATCAAAGGTCGTGGTATGTTTCGTCCTGTCTGTGGGACGGTGCATATAGAAGAACACTTACTGCTTATGGGGAAGAGTAGCCTATGTGGCGGCAGCAGGATTCCTCTAAAGAAATATGTCAAAATGACCACATGATTGACGTTCAATAGCCGACGATAAGATAAAAATCAACGTGCTCTAAAAGTGTCGTTAAATAAAACAAACTTTACTGAATATGTTTTAACTTGTACGATGGTCCAGTTTCACGATGAAACTTTAGTAAAATGTAAACACATTTCAAAACTTCGCGGGTCAGTAATCACTCCTAAATCCACACAGAACAGGATGATACTGTGCATTTAATGTTATACAAAAACGAAAAAAAAACCAAAAACGAAAAAAAAATTGGATATGATTATTCTTCGAATACTTCACTTGTTGATAGAGTTACCTCATGGAGTCGAATCTATAATTCACAAAGTCTAAGTAATACCTAAAATTCAGTATCAGTTTCGTTATTCGGATTACCACCAACTCCATAGGTATAAAAACTACAAAGTGTTCGTCTATCTGAGCATCAGGTTTCATATACATTATAAAAAAAAAGTTTAATCGGATTGAGGTCAGGTGATTGTGAAGGTCAATCCATGATGTGGACGCGCCAGTTTTGTAAAGGTAGTCAGTCACCTGTCAAAGCAACTGTATGGTGTCTGGTGGTGCCAAGAAGGAAATCATTACAACAGACTATGGATGTCACACGTTGATATATATATCAGGAAAACCATGTTTGTTTAACGACACCCCACCACATAGTTTAATCAACAACTATTAGGTGTGAAAACATTTTCGAGAGCGGCTATGAATGACATGTGACAATAATATGTAACTTAGACTTTATTTCTGAAATCCAGTAGTATTAAGACTGCATTCACACATGACAGCTGTACAATACAGACAGTGTTTGTATGTTAATACCTGAATTAATACCAAAGAACCTGCTATTCGATAATCGTTATGTGAGCTATCGTTACGATGAATACATCTAGTCGACTGATTCGTTTTCAGGACGAGAAACCATAGACTCTAGCATAACCTGGCGCTTGCCTCGTCTGGAATTTCTGCAAAAAAAATTCACATGATACTGATATTTTTTATCCACATGGTTCAAAGTCCCAGCTTCTGGGTTAGCCTCGGTGCTGACCCCTCTGGGTACATCTCAGATAGATATGCGAGAAGTAACAAATGATATTTGTGGAGAAGCACTAAATTACAACAGATTGTTGAAAGTTTGAGGGCACTTGATATGTTTATGTACTAGAAGCGAGAATCGATAATTATCCTTCAGTGTGTACCTGGCATTATTATGAGTACACTCGCTATCGAAAGAGATTTTTCCATATGTGCAATACAGTCATAGTGTGAGTACGGTGGTTTTTTAACCTACTATACACTGATTCACTTAACATTTGATATTATGGAATTTTAGGACACGTTACCATATACATAGTACATGTACCATAAATATCATAATTATGTACGAAAAAAAGGCATATTTCGTTTAACAATCAGTATAATATAAGCGAATTCATCTATCGGTTAGGATTATACTTTCGGCCACCAATTTTGTTTTACCGTTATAATTTGGTTTTTCCAATAATTATTTTTAAGTGTACCTCTTCCAAAATCTCTGCATCCGCCTTTACAGGTGGTTGAATTTGCACTGTTATATTCCAAAATACGGCCAGCTTCCATACTTATAAAAGTTCTAGCGCTGATATCATATGTGAGAGTCGTCGGTTCGTTATTGAAACCTGTGGATTAAGCCAGGGTTTGGGCATGGGTCGTATGTTGTGCATATCACACGTTTGGCTCTTGGTGATCTTTGGTTAACACAAGGCTTTAATATTAAGTACGGCTTGTATTTGTGTCATGCTTTCAGGGTGTTCTGATATTACCCAGTGTTGTGAAATGTAGACATCAGATCGGTCCTTAAAGTCTGGACGTACACTTTTTCAAAGTTTGGAGGCAATCAGGGCTGGTGCAGCCGATTAAATATGGGAGGGCGGCAAGATTGAATAGGGGAATCATTAGTCATTTGAAGCGCGCTTACAACGTACTCAATAAACGTAAAAATTGTCGCAAAAAAGGGCGCTGCAGATTATTGAGGAGGAAAAGTCCATTTTACCCCCATTCCGGCTGTTCCGGCCCTGGGCAGTACCATATAACAGTAAGAAACAGTTGAGCATTTATTAAATTCTGTTCTGTAATGTTTCATAAGCGCGGGGTTAGTAGCGTATCTTAGCAAGAACTCGTATATAACGTGTAACCTTAGGGGTAAAACATACTTTAGAGTTCCAAGTTTTGATGACCTACAACATGCTTTCATAACCGTGAGCTTAAATCTTGGGGTGGAGGGTACTTCCGCCACCTTTGGACGGGGGAAATACCTATATAATTATCCCCTTCACCCATTTTTTTTTCGAGAAATTGAAATAAAATGCCTAAATAATAAGCTTGTCCAGTATTTCTTTTTATGATATTAATGTAACACTTAGCCATGTGGTCTTAGTGCAAATATACCGAAGACCAGTGGTCTATTACAGTTTGATGGTTTCAGCCTGAAAAGGTATTTCAAAACAATTGGATTTTGAAAAAAAAAGATATTTGGGGGTCCATGCCACCTCACCACGACCCCCCCCCCCCACCGACACTTACAGGTAGCCCCCACCCCTCCGGTTCCGTCCACTATCCCCACTTCCAGGAAGCGATTGTCGCCGATGTTCATAACATTTCTAGGTATCACTGATTTAAAAATATGGTTTAGTACAAAAATATTTTAATTTAGAAAATCTGTGACCTATGTTAGATAGCTACTGTCACGTGTAATTATTTTATAAAAATATCAGGACCAGAAATACTAATTTTGAATTCAAAATATGTCAAGCTGGCTATCTGATGGCTGTGCTAATTGTTATATGAGACCGCCTATGTTAGAAATTTAGTTTTTTATTCATTTTATAACGCTTCTCTACCTGTTGCACAAATGATTCATAGATTAAGCAGCTGTTACATATTATTATCTTCCAACATGTCCGATATCTCATTAAAAAGAACGGCTGTATCCACGATTCCATTGTATAACAAGATACCAGATTATTATGGTCATAATTGATCAGGAAGTCGGGGTTTTGTTTCCCAATTCGCGTTCACCGATGCGTTTAAACAGTTGCCTAAGGATAATTATTTCATTGATGGAGATAGTGGATTATCCGCTTAGTATTGTTCCTCGTCGGCGTGATATGAACGTAGGATTGTGTTAGAAAACATATCCATCCAGCGATCTACAGTGATAGAATCGCCATGCCTAGAGCGCTATGTCCGGCAAGACAATAACAAGTGGCGATCAATTATAGCTAACACCGGTTTTGCACAGATATCTCACCATAGTTCTGTTTTCTCCTAAGGATAATAGCAGTTGTACAAATTAATCAAAAGATGCACTTTCTTGTTAGAGCTATGTGATTTCAGTGGCATGAATATGTTGATTCTATTTTATTATTTTTTAAATTATTATTATTTATTATTTCTGTGTTGTTGTTAAATTATTTATATAGCGAAATAATTTTAAGACACCGCCCACCTCTTCTAAACAAAAAAAAACAAAAACAAAAAATTAAAATAAGAAAATAATAATATAAATAAATAATTAAATGTAAAAACAAACTTTACGCTTATAAGGTTCATTTTGGTCGGGATTTGAATCGATATTTTAAGTATTAATGTATCAGCAAACCGTAAGCATACAAGTCATAGGTTAATGTTGGTATCAGAGAGGAAACCCGCTGCCACCACACTATGTGATTATTCTTTTCGAGAAGCAACAAAAGGTATTTAATGCATTTTTCTCACAGACAGAACAGTACAAACTACAGCCTTTGTTAAGCCAGTTATGGACCTATATTCTAAATATTGTTAATTCCATGCATTTGTTTCACAGTTTAGACCCATTTGCAGTTTGGGCTATTTTCCGTTCCAGCCAGTGGTCTACAACTGGTTTATCAAAGGTCGTGGTATGAGCCGTCCTGTCAGTGGGGCTGCATATAAAAGACCCCTTGCTGTTTATCGGAAAAGAGTAGCCTTTGTGGCGGCAGCGTGTTTTCTCTAAAACTATGTGATAATGACTATATGATAGACGTCCAATATCCGATGATAAGATAAAAATCTATGTGCTCTAGAGGCGTCGTTAAATAAAACAAACTTTACTTTACTATTTAATTGCTGCATGGATTGTGATTTATTTCGCTATATATTTTTCTTATAATAATATTATGTGAATAGAAGCATGATGTAGCAGAGTGACTATGACTTTATTTTGTTGTTTCACAGTTGTATGTGATATAGATTTATTGAATATTTGTTTTAATGTCTTGCATTTGTATTCCTACTGATATAATATGCCACAGATAATATGTGAAGAATATAAACTATAGGTTTTAGACTTTCTTCCTCTCTTAACATTTTGTAACAAAAATAATAAATTACCAAACTGAAATGTTTGTCAGTTCGTATGATTTTCTAAGAATCATGAAATGGCATCCGTTCTAGGGTGAACAAAAACTAATTTCCTTCCAATCGTGAAATAAATGAGTTCCTTTGCACTGGATAAACGAAACATATGCTTTAACTCATTACCGAATTATATATCCTGTGTTTTATGGCCATTAAGGACGTCAATGCCATTATATCGCTAAGCATGTGGCATTTAAAGTAATATAGCTTGCATGTTACTCATTATCGTCTTGGTAGTACGGTGGTTAGGTCATCTGCTTCAGAGATGGAATGCTCCAACTAAGTTTGACTTTACAATTAGGCTCAACGTATGAGGACTGGCCTTAAGTCTACTGAACAAATTGTTCCCATTTGGATCTACCCATTGTCAAGTAAAGCTGCCTTCTAACAGAGCCAAACTTGTAAAGTCTTGTGAGAAACTAACTTTCAAGCTAATTTTATGTTATTTCACTAAAACAGACCTTGGCTGTGAACCTGGGGGCCCCGCCAAAAAAATTCCTAATTGGGCCCCCAGCTCCTAAGGCCAGCCTTGTAGTTGTCATTATGTTCCGTACAAGAATGAGTCCAAGAGTTTTATAGACAAATCCACGGGAGTTTGCACTCATGAATCACTGTCAAAATAGCAATAATACCACCCTTACGCTCAGGATAAGTTAGCCTCCAAAAGGTATGTAATGATCTCACTGATTTCAAACGTTTGATTATGTTTAACATTGAGCGAAAATCTAGTCCAGCGAGTGGTCGCTAACTGGTTCTGAACAAAAGGCTGGTGTTAGTAGGTTAAAACATTGTCTCCGTCGGTTAATTGATTGTATTTATTTTCGTGCTTATATCCAATTAAGGTTCAAGCACTTTGTCCTTGGCACATAACTCAGCTTCCTGTGCGCTTTATCCAGGAGAGACGTTAGTGTTAGTAGCAGACACGAAACCCGCTGCCGCCACACTAATTTTTCTACTATGATCTATAAGCAACAAGGCAAGGGCTCGTTCAATTAGACTATCCCACAGAAAGGATAATACATACCACGGTCCTAGATAAACCAGTTGTGGACCAGAGGTCGGTGTAAGTGATATACACCTGCCCTTTGAGCCTTGCGGGGCATTCACTCTGGGTTGGAGCCGACTGAGATTTGATCCTAGTATCTACCAGCTGCGAGTCCGATAGCTTAACCCCCTGTACCATTGGGGCCGGTATTGACCGGCCTCCGTGGCGCAGTGGTTAAGCTATCGGACGCGAGGTTGGTAGGTACTGAGATCAAATCTCAGTCGAGGCATGGGATTT
>JAULBS010114125.1:0-14790 GCA_032355785.1 Symmetromphalus regularis | reverse complement strand
CTTAGTAGGCTGACGGTGAGGAAAATCCACCAAAATATGACGCACCGTCAATATACACTGACAGTGTTCACAAGATGTATGACCCCTTAGTAGGCTGACGGTGAGGAAAATCCACCAAAATATGACGCACCGTCAATATACACTGACAGTGTTCACAAGATGAACCCTTAATAGGCTGAAGATGAGGACCAAAATATGACGTACTGTAAATATCCTCTGAATCATTGACAGTGTTCACAATGAAGCAGATCGTCTTTAAGGATGAAGAACAGAATAAAGAGTATGCAAACAAAATGGACAAGATTCAAACCTTCATCATAATAGTAAACCTATACTTGTCTTCAGGTGGTGATCCACGGGTTGCAGGAAATTCCCAGTCCATGTCAAAACCATCAAAATTGTGTCTGAAACGGTAAAACAATAATATGTATAAACGAGATAAAAATAGTCTAAATTACTGGATATACTAAGGTGGCGAAAAGTATAGTTGGTTAGTTTACTTTTTTCGTACTTATATTCAGTTGGTTAAAGCACGCTGACCTGGACACGTAATTCACCTTCCTGTGTTGTCTGTCCAAAACAGAGGTTACCGTACTTTCAGTCCGTGATAGAACGTCAGCACGGTACAGTCGTTTTAAGGTGCATGCTACTGTGCAATTATGGATTTAGATGTATTTTAGATACCGGATAATATTATGTTACATATGTACACTGCTGATCACATTCCTTGTCTCAACGTGGACAACCCTTACAAAGAAAATAAATTGAATTAAATTGATTTAGAGTTTGAATTTTGAAAATAATCAAACTGTATTGGTTTGCTATATCGCAATATATCGTTTTGGCCAAGTTTTAGTAGAAATAAACCCTTGGCCACCACACTAACATAGTTACCCTTATTAATAAGCAGCAATGGATATTTTATATATGTCTTATCCAGCAGACAGAATGGCACATACTACAGCCTTTGATACACCAGTTGTGGATCACTGGTTGGTATGACCCTGAGCCATGTGGAGCAATCTATTAAAAAACCCATGCCTCGATTGTCATTTGATCCCAGTACCTGTCATTTGCGATTCCAATAGTTTAAATATTGAACCTCCCGGGTCAGCTGGCGAAGAGTATACAGATTTTATAAGGTTATTTATAATTATTATATAATAAAAGTCGTAGGTGAATTTTCAATCTAGCGTGTCTTGTTTCATTAATCAGACAAGGATGTTAATCGTCAGACAATTTTATTAAGGAACTTATCTGTAAAGATAGTTTTCATTTTGTTTTGTTTAACAGTACCACTAGACATGGGCGTAAATCCCAGGAGGGGACGTCCCCCACTTTTGGGACGGGGGGAGGTCTATATAATTACCCCCCACACACACACACACTTTTTGCTTAGAAAAATTGAAAATTTCAGTGAAATTAAAATGCCTAAATAATATTTACCAGTATTTCTCTTTATTGTATCAATTAACACTTTAAACCATGTCGTCTTAACGCAAATATAGCGAAGTACACAAGTGGTCTATAATGTTGGGGGGGGGGTGGAAGGGGGATAGCGGGATGGTCCGTTCCCCGCCCCCTTCCCAACTTATGGGACAAGGGTGTGTTCCGTCCCCCCACTTTCAGGAATGGATGTTCGCCCTAGCCATTAGAGCACATCGATTTATTAATCATCGACTATTGGATGTCAAACATTTGGTTATTTTGACACATAGTAAAGTTTGAACAACAGTCTTTAGTTTGAGAGTCGGATGTCCCATCACTAGACATCATAGGCTCAATAGATAGCGTTCAATATATAAAAAAAAAAGAAACACCAGTTTAGTTCAAATTGGTTTTATTTTTGTTCTGTGACAGAAACAATTTGAAGCATTTCAGAATGATACATTTTAATCATAAAACAATCTACAATCACATTCTTTCAAGTTAATGCATCATCAGACTGAAATGATTCGACCCTTGTTATTAAAATGTGCATACTAATGGCAATGGTATCTGCCCATGAAATCAGTGAAAAGTTAATGGTCCATTGGGATTATATGCCATACATAGGAAATCATTACAATCAGTTCTAAATCCATATGTATACATGTCAACTAACCCCCCTACTTCATCCCCCCCCCCCTCCTTATTCTGGACCTCGGTTAAGGAAATCACAACAAACTAGCCACTGTTGAAGGCAGACGGTTTTGTTTTACGCTGAATAATTTTAAGGAAGAAGTGGAAAGAAGTGGAAAGAAAAGGGACACCTCACCTGCAAGGGTACGTTTGGGAACAGTCGATGTACAGTAAAGTTTGTTTTATTTAACGACGCCTCTAGAGCACATTGATTTTTCTCTTCATCGGCTATTGGACGTCAATCATATGGTCATTCTGACATATGTTTTTAGAGGAAACCCGCTGCCGCCATATTGGCTACTCTTTTTGATAAGCAGCAAGGGGTCTTTTATATGCACTGTCCTACAGACAGGACAGCACATACCACAGCCTTTGATTAATCAGTTGTGGACCCTGGTTGGAACGGAAGATAGCCCAAACAGCAAATGGGTCCACTGAGAAGGATCGATCTGACGACCGACAGCTTCACAGGCGGACGCTCTATTATTTGAGCTACATCCCGCTCCAAGTGGTCTTCACTGACAACCCACTACAGCCACACAGGCTACACTTTCCAATTAGCAACAAATGATATTTTATGACAACTTTTCCAAAGACAGGACAGCTCCTACCTACCAGTCTTTGATAAACCAAGTGTAGACCACTGGTCAGTGCTAAAGGTGTACATATGCCCACTTCGCCTTGAGCACTCAGATTGGGTAGGAGCCTTTACAGAAATAAAAAATCTTAAGCCCTGAAAGGGTTTTGATCCCAGCCATGAGTCTGAGTTTAATCACTACACTACCATGGGCCAGTTAAAACACTGACTTCATACTATATTATATGTAATAATATAAATACTAAACACATGCATCTTATGTATGTCAGAGGTGTGGAATTAGTATTCTAGACTTGCCCGACCTATGAACAAGAGCTTTTTATCATAGTGACTGTTTGAGGACAAGTGAAAAAGAGAAAAATATTTTATATTAAATAAATTCTCGATGTCAATATATCTTGCTGTCCTAAAATGTATTTATAAGTGTGTTATTTATCTGGTCCAATTTTAAAATGCTTGGCTTGTCTTTAGCCTATAGCATGTGTCATACTATTTTTCAGTTACTGTTGTCAACTACCGATAATAAAAACTCCACCCTATTTCAGAAACAAAAACCCCAGTCTGACATGTACATGTACCTGGTGTATGGTGCCAAAAAATCAAAATGCAAATTTCAAGAACACTAGTTTGTAGATTATTGATGGAACCTACAGAAAAGCAGAAGACAAAACTGTTTAATGTTTTCTGTGCCACTGTTGATAATACATTAACTGTATATTCAGAACAGACCAGCCTTTGTGAATATATGTATTATGTAGAGATTTCACCAATTCAAAATGTTTCAATGGGTTTAACATTTAATACAAAACTAATTTTAAATTAGTGAGTGTCCACTAGCTATTTGGTCCAGAATGTAAACTAACCTTTTCATTATTAAAAACCAGACAAGTAATTTTTACTTAATACAAGTAAATAAAGACAATCCACTTGTCTTGGGAAAAGTGACGATTCCTGGTAGTTCCACATCCCTGTACATTATGCATCCTTAAATCCATGTTCTTTTAGACATAACACCAAATTTACAATTAAATCAACACACCTGCCTCTTCTCCAAGTAGTCAATAGCTTCATTAAGCATCTGCGGCACTAAAACACAAAATGTATTCAATGTTACATACATACAAAAATAATAATTTATATGGCTTATTTCACAATTTTGAAAGTAAATATTATAAATTTAACACTTTAGTTATTATGTTTGTCAGTCTGTAACTTAAATTCCTAGATATATTCTTAGAAATGGGAGATAGTGGTCTATGGAGTATAACATTTGTTATTATATACCAAAATGTTCGTCTTTGTTCTGTAGTTTTCAAATCCTGTATTTGCCACTTTGGAAAACCTTGCAATTCAAGATGGCATCAAAAAAAGCCATAATTTATAAAAATACATCCTGAAACTGTAAAATATTTCTAATTATGTTTCTATGGATAAAATATGATTAGTTAAAATTATATACATATAAATGCAGTGTTTTTGCTGCTCCATCTAAGGAGGGTGCCTCCCCTTTAGCATTTTACCGCCCCCACTCGTGTTCTACAGCCCCCTTTAGTTTTCTGCTGCTCCTGGTTTCGCCCCCCTGTATAAACTCGTAAACTTAGACGCTTGTAATGGGCGTCTTAGCTCAGAACAGGGGAGATAATAAAATAGGTGGCACATCGATCATCAGGGTCCAATAGACTCAGACAAAAGCTGTATTTTTCATTGATTTGGTATTCTTTGTTATACTACAATGGACAAAGAGAACATTTGTGAGGGAATGACAACTGAACAGTTCAAAGTGGAATTACAGAAACAAGGCGCAAAAGAGTCGGGGAGAAAACGAGACTTGGTAGAACATTTAAATATTTTATAAAAATGAGAAAAAATCGTTTCATATTCGCCCCAAGTGTGTGTGTGTTATATATATATATCTCTTCGACCTATCAGGTAGTTCGGAACATGCATTCGGCCATTGTCGCGTGCTTCCGTAAGCAACGATCTATCAGACAACTTCACATATTTCCATAAAACCGGCTTGGGCAAGATCGTTTGAATGACTCAAGTGTAATGAAATCGCAGACAGATGTCGGAACAGATATTCATTTACATTTATAACAATTATTAATCATCGTAAATTAAAAACTAATTAACAAACATATAATAAATCTTTTTTCTAGAAATATAGAAAGACTGCTACATCAAATACATTGCATCCAGTACTGTAATTAACACGTCTGTGTTTCTGTCTGCTGCTTGAAAGATAATTACCGACAGGTGCTAAATAAACAACACAAATCAGCATATGATCTAGGATTAATTTGTTCCACTTAAAGATTTAATTCCGAATTTATAATAACTTACTTCGTTATTGATGTGAAAGGGTACATGAAAAATTTACAAATAATTATTTCATATTTCTTCAGATAGACTTAGCCATTCGAGCTAAACGTGTTAGTTTTTACTTTTCTGACCAATAAATTGGTTCGAGAGAAAGCTTCTGTTCAACCCCAGAGGTATTCGACCGATCAGCAATAAAATAACAGGATTTAATAGAGTAAAAATGTTTTTATTCTTGGTTCGACAATACCGGGAGGTTCAACGGTTGGGTGTTTGAGCCAACAGAATTCTACTGAATATATATATAAACCCCTAAAAAAATCCCTCTTTAGATCGATTGACACTACGAAGAGAAAATCCTTCCTATTTAAATATTTTATTTTTCAGCCAATGAGATAACATTTTTGTTTATTTGCAAACATTTTATCCTCATTAACATTTTCTAATTATTACAGTAATAAAGAATTTTGCTTTCCTTGGGAAACCGATGTCTGCCTCTGTTATGGCAACCAGGCACACAACAACACGTCGAAGGCATTTAAATTTTATTGATTCATATGTTTATCACAATATTGATACAGTTAGTGATATCAGTACGAGACGAACCACGTTTCTAGGACCCTGTCGGTCGATGCGCCATCTGGAATAGAGTTATCTCCACTTGTTTTAGCTAAGACACCCATTAGCCGCTCAAGGTTACATTGGACAAAACAATGCCAGTGTCCCTGTGAGATCTATTGTAGTCATTAACAACTTGGGAAGGCCAGGAGATAAGTGAGGTCATGATTGGCTGTATATTGTCAACCGAACTTCAGCATGTCTTAATTGCAAGAGTGTGCAATTAACACACCACTGTTTTACACTTAAATAGCCACTACCCCTCCACTACCCAAGAGAAAACTTAACTGACTGTGTACAAACTTAATTCTGACAGTGTGGATTGTGATACATCAAAGGGTTAAATCTGATGCAAGAATACATTGTTTTAATTTGGAACTGACACAGAGCTAATTCAGAGCTGCACTGGCTTTGAACTTTGCTGATAGTTGTGCAGATATCTAAGAATTAACAAAACAGTATTACACATCAAAGAAAAGAATGTTGTTAAACAACCTTGTTTGGCATACCCTAACTGTTCTCAATAGTTTAATATTACTGTTGTTTTCCTCATGTTTGAGCACAGGGATATTAATAAAATAAAACAGAAAAATATTAAAGATATTGTCTTTTAAAAAATATATATTTTATTTTCTCATAATAATGAAGTTCATTAGCAAACCAAATGTAATAAAATGATAGTTATGCTAACATTAGAGTTATCACCATTCTGAGTATGGCAGTGTGGGGTTGTTTTTCTTGGTCTTTTTGGGGTGTTGGGGGGGTGTTGGGTGTAGGAGGTGCACTGCCCTTTAATCTTCGGCCGGGGAGAACACTCAAATGTATGCAGGAAAACATTAAAATTAACCCTGATACTGGCCTGTGTAAAGGTTTTATTACCTTACCATACTGGCCTGTGTAAAGGTTTTATTACCTTACCATACTGACCTATAGTATTAATTATTACTACACATATGCAGGTGTATCATTAACATACATGAGCACCTTTTAACCAGGATTTCTAGAATTCTGTAGCCCAATGCCCATGCTTTTGGTGGTCGGGCTACCAAATTATCACATTCCACTAGCCCGACAGCTAGTGGAATTTCAAAAAAAGAAAGAAAACAGAACAAAAAAATCTGCAACAAAAAGCGCTTGACATACTCGTTTGAATAAATAAAGTCAGACTATTATTAGACTGGAACACATCAAATACCTTGCTAGCATAATCTGCAAAATAACGCAGTCAAAGGTTGGCAAGATTTCTGTTCTCGGCAAGATGTCGTAATATCCTGAAAAGTGCCGAATCGCTTCACTACAGAGATTTTTTTCTTTCTTCTGCAACGAAAAGCGCTCGGCATGCTCGTTTGGATAAATAAAGTCTGACTATTATTAGCCTTATTCTGGAACACATCAAATAACTCGCAAGTGTAATCTGCAAAAAAACGCAGTCCAAGATTTCAGTTTCCGGCCAGATGTCATAATATCCCGAAGAGTGCCGAATGGCTTTCTCTACAGAGATTTGTTTTCTTCCAGTCAAATCAAATCAAACTTTTCTGTTCTTTTATCATTAAAAATACAATTATTATAAGTAATTAATTTATCCATTGTTTCCTAAAGATTACATTGAAGGTAATGATTATTTTGCTTTAGGTTGTCAGTTGTTAGTCTTACTCCAACTGGGTCAGTCATCCGCGAAGTCTGAGACAATCGCTGTGAATCGGATTGCATGTGGCATTTTTTGTAAATAAACTTGTAGGTCGCTATTTGATAGATCTGTTGTGTTTTTTTGTTTTTGATAACAGTGACACTAATCTAACAATAAGTCAGGGTGCATTTTTTATATAAAAAAAAAATTTCCTTTGATTCGATCGTCAAGTTTGAGTTTTATTTTTAGGAGGTAAGGCTAGTGCATTTTTAAGTCGGGCTACTGAATTTTGAAAATCACTGGTCCGACGGCTAGACGACTTAAAAAAATTCTAGAAGCCCTGCTAAAATAGCATAAGAAAGTTTGTAATTGATATATACTTCTTTCTTCCTCATTGAAACTTGGAACAATGACTGACAAATCCACATTAGCTGGATCATGGATGCTAGGAAAGGCAATCTTTTCCTTATTCTTTGGATTGATGAAATATTTCTCACTCTCCAATCGACCCAAATCAGGGTATGGAACAGATGTCACAAAGATTATCAAGAGGCTCTGAAAATAAAAAATTATTTTAAACTGTAGTCAACATTTTCAGTGCTTATAAATGATGATTATGTTAAAAAGAAGTTTGTCTAATGCTGTCCAATACACTTCTTTTGGTCAGAATAATCAGAAGTTTTTCCACAGGAAATTTTACACAAATATCTACAGCAGGCAATTATTGGAAAAGATTTTGCATCCTAAGTCACATTGTCAATAGCAATTATTAAGGTCTAAGACTAAGTCTAAGAATCTTAGTAAAATGGAGACGGGGTTCTTAAGTAGGACTCAAAATGACTTTTTCTGGACTATTTCTGCACACAGGTCCACCGTGGCATTTTCATATATTTGTAACGTGAACACTGTGTTTCTACTAGTTATTCGGAAGACTTGCCAACTCTAATTATCCAGTTTATTTAAACATTCCTTTCCTTTACCAGCACCGGTGACTGAACAAATAAACCAAGGGTTGTAACAAATCCAGCTGTATATAAATTTCAAAGTAATACACTGAGCTTAATTAATTGGATACATTACATATGCGTCTATTTTAATTGTTGTTATAACTTACAATAATTAGAAACAACACAGCAATCGCTACAAGACATAATAAAGCAGTGCATAATAAACACTCCATTCCTATTCGTGTCCAGTTTGTATAGAGTTAATGTACTTCGACTGTCAGGTGGCGCTGTTCTTCATTCTCTATTATTCTTTATTATACATCCCACCTTTCTGACTAGTGCTCTATTTAATCATTAAAAAAATAATAATATCGGTAATAATAATAATACAAAAAGTGGCAATATTTAGATGTGTCTGTGGGTGTGAAAATTGTATCTTATTTTGAAATTCTGCATACATGTATTCAGAGACCTGTATGTATATATATATATATATATATATATATATAAATATACAACTTTTTTCGACAACCAGCGAGGTATCTTTTGCATGCACCATCGACAAACAAGATAGCACAGACCAAAGAGTTTGTTATGTATACCAATTGTAGACAGTGTAAGATGTTTAAATCTCTCTCCTGAGCTTTGCAGATTGGATTTGAGCCAATACTGAGCAGGCATTTGTCAATGAGATGGATCAAAACCTCCAACCTAACGAAAAGCTATTTTTTAAATAATAATGTCAAACATAAAATACCTCGCTAATAACCCAAAACACCCCAAAAATTCATTAATTAGGGTCAGTATTTGAAAATGTTCTCGAATTACTTCACGCCTACTGCGCTGGTATGATTTTACTTTAGCCGCTAGTTTCGACCCCTCCCCCCCCCCCCTCCTGTAACTAGAATTTCGGTACACGTGTCTCCATGTGTCATACTACTGGGATTAGTTATGTCGTTTATAAATTATATTTATGTTATACATCTGGCGTAGTAACCAGTGTAAATACCACGCATATTAAATCTATACAAAGAAACACGACCGCAAACAGATAACACTAAAACAGAAAGATGCTATCTTAAATGCTGTCATGCAATCAACTCCAGTATAAATGTATTTTTAAGAATATATTTTCAAGCAAAATTATACAAGAACTGTTTGTAATGACCTATGTCAAAACGTGACCCTCACGGGTATTAGTACGAATCACATTATTTTTCGCACGTTGTTTGAACATCACGCAAACAGAACATTTGAATAACATAATGTCGTAGTAATACAGTTTATTGTTTAGAAGAAAGGGTGGGATATTTAAACATAGATCTTTGTCCAGTAGAGCTCGAGTGTTTAAAATCTCAGTGGGTAGAATGGGCTTCTGTAAAAAGGTAACTTTTTTTAAATAATATATTTCATATGAAATACTTTTTACTTTTAAAAAAACTATTCGATATAGATATGTAATTTACTTTAAATTTCAAGTTTAACGGTATCACCTCTGCTCTTGCACACGACGATAATTTCATTAAAACAGGTTTTCTAGCTAACGTCAAACATGTTCAAATTAAACAACTTATTTCTTTGTCCTGAACTGTTTGTTGATTTTTAACAACATTTTATCTCCTGTATAATATTAGCTGTTTTGATATTCGTCAATTAAAATGTGTTAAAACTAACGCTTAATTAAACTGATGTAAATAAAATAATTTATAAATATTTTAAACCACTTCTCGTTTGCCGACTGATGGCTTTGCAAAAAAGTCAGGTGTGGCGATGTTACGATACATTCATGTTAATTCCCTGCAGCTATAGAACTATTAACATATCTCATTATGTTAGTTAGGGCCTATTACATATGCACGTAACTTCTTGAATACACACAAGATGTCAGCCGAGTACGTAGCACGGTATGCAACCGTATTATTATTATTTAAAAAAATAAATATAACGGGGGTAGGACCAGTCGGGGACGTAAAAAAGTAAATAAAATTGATCCTATGATGGATGATTTGGGGCCTCCGCGCGAATATGTTGATCATAATATTTTTATGAACTCCTTTTTTGATGCAACAAGTGGTCCACTACTGATTAATCAAAGGCCGTGGTATGTTTGTGGGATGATGCATATAAAAGCCCTTGTTGCTTATCAGAAAGAGTAATCTATGTGGCGACAGCGGGTTTTCTCTAAATAAATATGTCAGAATGATTGACGTCCAATAGTCGATGATGAGATAAAAATCAATGTGCTCTAGTGACGTCGTTAAATACAACACACATTACTTTTTACTTTTCCTTTTTAATGCATTTTACTCCATTTCTGGTCTTTGGTGGAACCACAATTGCATCTGTGCCCTCACCGTTCATGATGAGGTGTGTTAGATATTCGAAAGGTTGTCAGATCCTTCCCATTCGGCATTGGACCCTCGTGACATTTAAAGATTTATCTTTATCAATTTAATTTGTTTATTTTTGTTTGTTCTTGTTTATTTAGATGAAAAAGCTGTTTTGTTGCTGGACAATGAAACTTATAAAACCTTACCCGCAGACGTATGAGGTGAAAAGGAAAACCATATTTCACACCCTCTCTCGTCGTGGAGCCGAGGATCTCAGTCTAGATAGTATATCATCTAGTGAGCTGGACTAATAGTAAAATGTATGATATATTTTACAAAACATTTATGATGATTAAAGATGCTATAGTTACTTAAGACATTAATTTAAAGAAACAACAGAACATCAACTAGGTATAATTTTATTCAACTTGTAAATTAGTTTTTTCTTACATATAGCAATGTTCATACTCAAACGATCTGTAATGCTGATCCTCTTTAAATATCACAGTGGACCATTCTTAGGCATGTTATTCCGTTTTATCTACTGTTAATTTATGTATGTACACCCTCATAAATTATAATACTGATATAGTTCTTTTCTTTCTTTCTTCTTTTTTTGTTTTGTTTTCATATTATTGCCCTTCCTCCATCCCAAATGTATTTTCTGGATCTGCTACTGGTGCCTACCAGGGTAATAAATATTTTAAACATATGAGCCATGGTGAGGCTATTTTTGCTAAGTAGGCCCTAATACTAGTAATAAAAAAGTTCTGGCCACCGCGCCATATATCATGCCACACCGGTACGTTAACAAAAGAAATGTTAGCGCATTACTATGATTACGTCGGAATCAACCGAGATGTTCCGATTGTTAATAAGGGCAATAACTCTAATATTTTGGTATACCGGAAATGTTTCCTGCAAATGTTTAATGAGGATTATCATGAACTCTTGATAATTAATATTTCCTTGTTTTGTTTGCAGTATCTGCATCCTGAATTCGCCGAGTAAAGATTCATTAAAACTAATATAAGCTCGGCCTGTTAAAAATTGCAAGGTTCGTATGGTTTGTTTCCCATGAGATTTTTTTGTCCTTTGTAGTTATCAGTCAGTATTGTTGACAACATTAAGTTAACTAAAGACTCGTGATCTTGACAAATTCAAATTGTTAAAGTTAATTAAGCATTACAAAACATCTGTGTTCGTTATGGTTTTTTTTAAAATATTGAATCTGATTGTCTAATTATAGATTTTGCATATTATTGCACGCAATGAACATGTATGTACTGACGCATTCACTGATTCAGACAGTTCATCATGACATAAGGACAGATACCAATAAATAAATAAAAATAAGGGCTTTCCCCCAAGGATATTTTAAAGGCACTTACATACACCATCTGTTTTTTTTTTTTTAATCTAATCATGTAAGCAGTGTTATGATCAATTCCAGGGCACTTATATTAAAACATGATGTATCCCCCCCCCCCCCACCACAAAATGAGACAATCTGTTGAAACATTAACTTGAATAAGTATTAAACTTTAAATTAAGTAGTAGTTTATTTTTTGTGTGTGTTGTTTTTTGTTATAATTTTAATGCAGAGGCTTCCCCATAGCTATAAGGTGTCATGGGCAATACTCCCTTAACTTGCTATGTAAGCACCTTAATGTCTGCTAAGCACATTCACTGTAGTCCTTACCATGTCAACTTAATTTGAGAAATGTGTAAAAGGGACCTCTTCTGCTTGTCCGTGACTTCGTTAGACAAAGGTATTCATACCTTTAATTAGTAAAACTTGAGGTGTGATTGGAGTCATCATACCACTGTGTTTCTAAAAGATGACGAAAAATAATGTTCTATAAATAACTCTGAAATACATGGAATATATAACAATGTTTGAGTTGTTGGACATATTCTTCATTGACATTGTCCACACAGTCAGTGGAACATTACCTCGTTATTGTGTATTGCCTAGAAACACATAAGAATACTGCTGCTCAATGTGGCTAAGAAAATTTCACAATTTTTTTGTCTTAAAATAGTGGAATTGATCCAATAAAAAGGCACACACACCAAGTGAAACATTGGATAGTGCATATAAAAGATCTCTTGCTGTTTATCGATTAGACTAGCTGCATTAATGTGGCGGCAGTGGGTTTCATCTCCTACTAACACTAACCTCTGTCCTGGACAGACAGAACAGGATGCTGAGTTGTGTGCCCAAGACAGCATGCTTGAACCTTAATTGGATATAAGCACAAAAATAAATACAACCAACCAACCAACCAGTGAAACATTTCAGATAAGGTTTTTACTAACAATAAACCTGAAAAGATGGTTCACCTTGAGATGGGTCTTGGTTAACAAACAGCATAATTTCAGACCTGCACAAATTCAAAATCTGCGTAACCAGAAAATATGTTATGCCAAAAATATTTGCATAACCTATTTTGATTTGCATAACCGATCACTGGAAAAACCTCATACATGTGATATTTGATCATTCTCTGTAATCAGCCAAAGATTTCCAACTAACATTTATTAATGGAAGCATCACAATTTCTGATTGGCTACATTTTGAAGAAATTCCCTTTGGCGACATCTAACAACCAATGAGAATACATTATACTTTCCAACATAAGTATTCTAACTAGACTGCTATTTGTAATTTCTGTTACATGTAATTATAATTATACATGTTGGAAATCAGTCATGTTGTTTGTACTCTTGAGAAAAAATGATATGGAAACTTTATTTAGCAATTTTTTACACGAACATTAAATCAGTTATGCGACATAAATTTGCATAACCAATGCACAAACGAAATGATCGTTCATGCAGGCCTGTAATCTGAATCTTTTTTTACTCATGGCCGTGTCCCCTCTTGAAGTTTGAAAATACCACAGGCTGAAAAATGTGGAACTTTGCATGCATGCTGGATATAATTTGTTTCAACCTGTTTTGCTGATGCACTTGACCTAAGCTGATTATTAATTTTTTATTTAGACTACCGGTAATTATTTTAAATCACAAGGAAAACTGAATGATTCCATTGGCTTCAGCAGCCTTCAAAACATTAATATACACACCAACATCATTGTTCTAAGGCATCAGAATTCTGATGGTTGCACTGGCTACATGTATCTAGAATATAGGTTGAAAACTAAATAAAAAATGATATTCTGAAGCACTCGTGAAAAATTCATCTTTCTACTAATTTTTTCAAGTTTTTATTTATCTTGGCATATAGGAATAGATGTACATACTACATATATAGACACAGTGGTTTTCCGCGATCACGAAAAATGGATGGAATTCACATTGTGAAACAGAATTTGCATTTGAAAATGGAATTGTTTTTCAGCAAAATCATTTTACTGTTGTCACATGCTGTAAAGGCCCATTCCATGCAAAGTGGTTATGGATATAAGAAATTAAATATGTTGATTTTGGGCTGGAATGTGTTTTTATCATATCTCTGACACCTAAACCTTGAGAAAATAACAGCAGCAACTCTGATAGAGTTGTTACCTGGTTTTGCCATCATGTTTATACAGATAGACTAAATTTCTGACACTTGGGAGAAAAAATTACAAAATTTTCATTTTGGTTCTTCATAACTTTATTTAATATAAATTTTTGACATTTATATTGTACTTGATAGGAATTGGAGTTTTCTTTCACATCATAAACTATTTTTTAGATTAATGTCTAAAATATTTTAGTAATTATGGAAACAAAAAAACCAATGATACACATGTAACAAAATACCTATTTTTCTCCACTAAACTAAAACAAAACCACTTACATAATTATTCTTAAGGATACAAAGCTAGAATGTTGTTACAAATTAAGTATCCATGGGCATTGTTTTTATCAAACCCTTTTAATTTTTGAAATATTACATAGTTGAAAATGTGTAAGTACTGTAACACATGTAATGTTAAATGTGTTACAGGGAATTGTTACATGAGTTACATATAATGATATTTGCTTTTCAGCAATGGTAAGAGGCATTTTAACTGTTCCAGTTGTCTAATGCAATTACTGTGAACAAGTCAAGCTTAAATTTTGAACCAAGCCATCATCAATCATGTTTAGCATATATATATATATATATATATATATATATATATATATATACATGTATATCTGATGTGTGTTGTTTATTGTATCAAATGAGTTTATGTTATCAAATCAAATATTTTGAAAAGTTAATCATAATGT
>JAULBS010114114.1:0-14790 GCA_032355785.1 Symmetromphalus regularis | reverse complement strand
GTATCCTAAAAAACACCATTATGTATCCTAAAAAACACCATTATGTATCCTAAAAAACACCATTATGTATCCTAAAAAACACCATTATGTATCCTAAAAAACACCATTATGTATCCTAAAAAACACCATTATGTATCCTAAAAGGGATTAATCCAAAATCCTCTTGTAACTGGTGTAAGAAGGACCATAAGAAAAAGCTTGGTGACACAGTAATATAAATAGATATAACTTTTTGAAGCACCCATTATGGTTAATTATTGAAGGAATAAAAACCATTTACAATAATAATGTATACAATGGCCATTAACATTGCAATGTTTTAGTAAATAGATTAGTTAATGAACAATTAAGTTCACTTGAAGTTCACATAAAGAATGTGTTTAGAAATTAGTGCATTAAAACAGTGTTATTTAAAAACATTTGTCAATAGTTTCTGGAGAATAATGTTTTCTTTTGATGGTCAGAAGTATTCGGTGACTATCCACCCCACTGATACTTTTGTTTGTTTGTTTGTTTAACAAACCCCAGCACAAAATATAAACATTGGCTATTGAAGGCCCCACTGCTACCAAGCTTATAATAATAATGGACAATACTTCCCATGGTGAAATAGTCTGTAATTTTAGAATGAACCACACAAAATAAAATAATATGCGTTGCACCAGCAATTCTGTAAGGAGTAACTGCATTGACATCTCTGATTGGTGTTAATACAACATTACAGTGGTTATATGTGTTATTTTCTATTCAGGATTATTTTGGTAGAAAACATGTACGTACAAAACATAAAATTCATCTCTATGATAGAATGTTTAGGATACAATTTTAAAAAAGGAAAAATAAATACTGACCCATCCATATGTTATATAAGAGGTACAAAAAATTTATAAAGTTTATAATAAAAAGCCAATCCCATTTTCACAGAACTAAACTGTTACCAACCATGTATACATATCCTTTTTTTTTTTTTTTTTTTAATGACACCACCACATTAAATTATCAATCATCATCTATTGGATGTCAAACATCTGGTAATTTTGACACGTAGTAAAGTTTAAGGCAGCCTCCAATGGGTTTAGAACCACAGTCTTCAACAAAGATAAGCACTGACCTAGGACAAGATAGAAACTGATGTCAATAAAAACAGACTGAATTTCATAATACAACCACTGTATTTGTCATCAAGTCTCATAAAATACTTTTGCTGTTATTCTTCTGATTTTCAAAGCTACCTAAAGCAATAATTCCTATACCCCTCTAATGACAAATTTCAACCCCTCTAGAAATTGCTAGCTGTAACAGTTGATTTGTTATTGTGTAACATGATTTAATGTGCTTATGGTGACACAGGAGGTGACTAAGGTAGAGTTAACTGTTACGGTTTGTGTTGACCTCACGCTGTCCAGGGGATAATTGCGGTGATTATAAGTTTAATCTGTGTCAAGTGGACTGCGAGTGGCAGTCTACCTGGAGACTGTCCAAACCTTGATTGGAAACAGTCTTTAAGAGTCTAGCAGTTCTTATAGGAATTGACCTCAAACATTTTTACATTTAATAAAGAATAAGCCTTAAGCACTGGGTACATGTAAAGTTATAAAACATAAATAATTCCATGCAAGTCCTTTTACCTTTCTTTATGTCCAGACAGTGGTTCAAAACCCGTTGGAGGCTGGATCACACTTGACTACATGTTAAAATTACGAATGTTTGACATCCAATAGATGATTAATAAATCAATGTGCTCTATTGAATTTCATAATACCACCACCGTATTTGTCATCATGTCTCATAAAATACTTGTACATTTGCTGTTATTCTTTTAATTTCAAGGCAACCTAAGGCAATAATTCCCATACCCCCAACAACAAATTTCAACACAATTTACAGCTCAATTTTTTTTTTAATGAAAAACCCTTCTTTTTGTCCAAGTGCTGGCTTCGACCACAACTTGATCTCACAAAAGGCAGGCTTCAAAAACAATTCTATGATTAGCATGCTATAACCTTCATCTTAACTTTAGCATTTTTCTGAACATCCCTACCACCACCAATTTTTGGTTTGTTTGTTCAACAACATCACTAGAGCATATTGATTTATTATTGATCATCGGCAATTGGCTGACAAACATTTGGTAATTGTGACATGTAGTCAAATGTATTTTGAACCACTGTCTTCAGCTTGAGAGTCCAATATCCTACCACTAAACCACTGAGGCCCACTGCCCCCCCCCCCTCCGAAAAAAAAAAAAAGCACAAAAAACCAACAACAACCAATGCTGCAAATAAAATGGAATACCTTATGTGGCAGTTGCTGGTTTCTTCTTTACACTATCCATACTTAGACATAGTATTGTGATATCTAAGATTATTATGTTATTAATCATATTCCTTTTTGTTTCATTGGCCCCTGTTGTTAGACGTTAGGACTTGAGACTACATGTAGTGGGAACCCAGATCCAATCTCTGTCAAGGCATAGGATTTTTTTTATCTTAGTATTTGATTCAAACCCAGAGTGAGTGCTCTGCAAGGCTCTGTTGGGATATGTACATCATATGCATCAACTAGTGCCTGATGGCTGGTATATTAAAGGCCTAAAACCACCCAGAGCCAAGGGCCCTCCTCTTAGGACTCACATTTGGATGGAGGGGGACGTAATGGGTTTGCTCTGAAAACAGTGTGTCAAAATTACCAAGTTGTTGACATACTATAGATGGTCAATGTGCTCTACATGTAATTGTATCATTAAACAAAATTTTTTTTTATAATAACCTCTCTTGCTGTTTATCAATAAGAATAGCCACATCATGTTGTGACAGTAGGTTTCCTTTCTAATACTAAGTCTTGTTGACAGCTCTAGCAATTATTACATTTTTTGATAGGTATTCTAATGAGCCGTTTGTCAAGAAAAAAAAAAAATTTCCATCAGATGAAAAAAATACTGGGTTTTTGTCAAATTCTGTTGAAGAAAAATGTATAAATATTCATGTATTTGAGTTGGCATGACAGTTTTGTTCAATTATTTAGAAGTGTTTAGAAATTTACTGAGGTTTTTTCATAGAGTGACTGACTGCAGTAAGTATTGTATTACGGATCAATTTATCTTCAAGCTAAATCCTTTTAGTAGCATTTTTCTGCTCAAGATGTTGAGGAAGTAATTACAATGACTGACAGACATTAACACCTGTATGCAGTTAAAGATTTAAATTTTTTATATAACTACGTCTCTAGAGCACATTGATTTTTATCTTATAATCATTGGTAATTTTGACATATGTATTTAGAGGAAACCTGCTGCCGCCACATAGGCTAGTCTTTCCGATAAGCAGTAAGGGGTCTTTTATATGCACCATTCCACATACAGGACAGCACATACCATAGTCTTTGATAAACCAGTTGTGGACCACTGGCTGGAATGGAAAATAGCCCAAACTGCAGATGGGTCCACTGAGAAGGATCGTTCCGATGTCTGATCGGTTCACAGGTGGACCTGTATGCAGCTATACCAGTGCCTGAATAAACTATTACTGGATCAGTCCATTTCAAGTTTAAAATAATAAAATGAAAGGAATATTTGTTCAGCAACATTTCATTGAATTGTTTCAATTAAAGTCAAACCTGCTCATTTGACCACCTGTATTACTATAAAGCAGCCACCTGTCTTAAAGCGTCTTTTATTTTCTCACACATCAGCTAATTTAGTAACCTGTATTATACAACCACCTGTCTTAAATGGTCTTTTATTTTCTCATAGATCGGCTAATTTGGTAACCTGTATTAAGCAGTCACCTGTCTTAAACGGTCTTTTATTTTCTCACATATCAGCTAATTTGGTAACCTGTATTAAGCAGTCACCTGTCCTAAACAGTCTTTTATTTTCTCACAGATCAGCTAATTTGGTAAATGTATTAAGCAGCCACCTGTCTTAAATGGTCTCTTGTTTTCTCACAGATCAGCTAATTTGGTAACCTGTATAAGCATCCACCTGTCTTAAACAGTCTTTATTGTCTCACAGATTAGCTAATTTGGTAACCTGTATTAAGCAGCCACCTATCTTAAAGTGTCTTTTATTTTCTCACAGATCAGCAAATTTAGACCAAAATAACCTGTATTAAGCAGCCACCTGTCTTAAAGGATCTTTTATTTATCTTTCAAATCAGGTAATTTTGAACCAATCCTCTCTTTTTTTAAAGGGGCGATTATACAGAATTATGTTTCTCCTATATAGAAAGGACACATGTTCATAAAGGTTATTTTATATAGACTTTTAGGTGCCCTTTATTAACAGGTTTGGCTGTTATATTCAAAACAATATCCCCAAATGAAACAGTCCTGAGAATGTACCAAGCTATGAAGGCATACAATTACAGATCCTTGTCAGAATATTGATAAGAAATATTTGTAAAAATACTAAAATTCCAGGCATGTATTAGTATAATTGACCTGGTATATGATTAGATCTGATTTTCGGTTGCCATATGGTTAAGAATTGTATCTAAGCCTATTATATATTTATTTTGTTTATCTCTGGGAAATCAGTTGGAAAATACTGGTAGGGCTTTCACCTATGGTAATTTGAAACAATTGGGGCAGAGGATGTATACACCTATGCAAAAATTAAGCAAAACCGATATTTTAAATGTAAAAATAGGAGGGTTGAATTTCATTGTTTATGAGCACAGTAATTATTTCCTTTTGTTAATGGGATCAAGAGGACACCAAGGCAATTTTCACAACACACCTGTGGCGTAATGGCAAATGTAACATTTACTTAAGGGCACAAAAGCAAACAAATTGCTTCATTTTCATACATGAGAAAACTGTTTTAGGTTGGTCAGTGAACATTGCATATGAAAACAATTTCATGGTTTATTGAAGAAAGACAGAAAAAAAGAACAGTTGTTTATATAGAGAGATTAGTGCAGGCAAAACACATTTAAAATGATTTTCATATATACAATGCTTTGTTGTTGAAGTAAATACCAAGTCGTGTTTTTATGCTTCCAATACATTTTATTCCATTTTCCTCCTAATTTTAACAATTCCCTCTTTCAATTGCAGTTGTTACCAGTACGTAATTTTTCCAGATGCTGAATGTACATGGTATGACATTTCAATAAGAAAATATTCACTGAACTTTATATATCATTATTTTTGACTTTCATTATAACAGTCAACAAAACATTACATTCTGTAAAATAATTTTGTGGTCATTCACAATAATTTTCTGTATCTTTCTTTCATATGTTATGAATTCAACACTATACTAATTTTCATGCAACACCCATCTCCTTCTGTCCAAATTAGTACTTTAAAATGTTGATTATTTTTTGTTTTCAGCTGGTATTATAGTGAATTTAAATTTGTATACACTGACTACATCAATCCCTTTATAGGATTTTATCAGTAGATAAATATTCAATGAAATATCCATTACATTATTTAGTAATATAGTTAGTAATATATTCAGTGTTACTTAAATATTGCGTAATAAACCATAGCCTATGATTCTCTGATACCAAAAAATATAAGTTGTAATCTCTTTGCCATTATTTAGTAATATATTTAGTAATGTATTCGGAGTTACCTAAATATTCCATAATAAACCATAGCCTACAGTTCTTTGACAAAATAAAAATATAAATGAAATGTAATCTCTTCCCCATTACTTTATATGTGACTATGTCTTGTTTTTCAAAAGTTTCCTATTTGAGAAAACTATTTCCATGGTATGTTTGTACGTGTAATATTTGAACAGTTAGAAGGTTACAGTACACTTGAAAGAAGAGAGTAAATATTCCAGTTTGTATTGCGTACAACAACCTGATTTGCTTGTCTTTCTATTTACGGAAATACTTGCACACTTTCCATTGTTGATATATGGTTACACCTGTACCTACCAACATTTGTGATAGATCAACATGTTTTACAACATTCTGTTCTCCTGTTTCATCATACATTGAAAAGATACCTTGTTTTCCATTATTTAAACAAGAGTCCTGTGGGTTACAACTGATATAACAAAGATTGTGATTTTTGCTATCCTATCTATCGAAGAGTGCATAACAGAGTTCCTTTTTAAAATAGGAATCAAGAGTTCTTGTTTGTTTTGTTTATCAACACCACCAGAGCACATTGATTTGTTAATCATTGGCTATTGGATGTCAAACATTCGGTAATATTGACACATAGCCAAGTGTGAATCAGCCTCCATCAGGTTTTGAACCACTGTCTTCAGCTTGAGAGTCCGATGTCTGACTATTAAAGCTCACTCAAGAGATCTAATTCATGTAATATTCACATAAATGAAAACCATGGGAATCCTGAGTTAGATTTGAGATCATAAATAAAAATCTTCAATTAAAAAATTGATAATACACATGTAGCTCTAGCCAGAAGTTATTAAAAAATATAATGTCAGTGTTCAGATAATTATTTGTTAGCATCTAATTCTAAATTTATTAATCACATAGCACAGTCATTCCCAAAGTGGATGGTACTGCCCTGCCCCCTCCTGAGAGTGGTCGAAAGATCATGGGGCGCGGTAAGGAAAAAGGGAATGATCGGGAGGTGGCAGAGTGGTATCAGAACCAAGTAATAATTTTTTTTTTTTACTAAATCTATGTGACAAAAACTGAGGGGGCAATAGGGATGTAACCTGGGAGCCAAAAGGGCAGCAGCCCAAAAACATTTGAGAACCACTAACTTAGCACATCATAAAATATCCACACAAAAAAAAACCACCAATGATTGAAACAATGGATTCTCTTGAATACCTGTGATGCGAAATTGTGGAAATTCTAATGGATTCTGGTAGATTTTAGTGAAAAAAATAAGGCCTTCATTAAAAGAAGCTTATGTGGTGGCATTTGAATGAGAATTTGAAAAATCATTGTTCTCTGATGCTCATTACAGTGAACTTCACAATACATATTTTTTTACTGAGTCATATATTATTTTTTTTAAATGTGTCACTAAATAATTTTGATGTGACACTGTTACAGCAGTTTTAAGAAAATACTAATGTTGCATAAAATATATCCTAGTATAGTAATGTGGATACAGTGAGACCTCGTTATCCGGACAGTATCGTTTTTCTGAAATGTGTCTGTATTGGGAGTAATCTCTCTTGAAAAATAAATGAAGAAAAAAACTATGAACAGAAGTATAAGCATTTTATTTAGTTCAAATTGTATTAACTCACCTTATTGTTGGTTTAAACAATATTTATTTACATTTTAACTTTGGGATCGGCCAACAGGTTCATTGTTGAGTGAGCATGAACACAATTGTCAATTCATTTCAATATTATTTACGTCTCACCTTCTAAAATATAATACATCAAACTTTAATTAACTGTTGCAAAGATAAAGGAAACAGTAAAACAATAGTGTGCTAACTAGCACTCCTACAATAAGCACCCGATGAGCATTAAGAAAACAGTAGTGTGAATCCCTTTGTAGCCATGTTGGTTCCGTCAATTACACAACTGGTCATGAGTGACATTTCTGTTCTGTTTGATATTAGAAGTTAGTGGTATACAGTTAAACGGAGCAAAGTGTCTTTATTTCTCACATATTGTATTGGATTATGACCGTCTGGTTCTGGAAACCGAATTTCCAGATTAATGCACACATTTACAGTGTGGGTGTTTTGTTTTATTGAATGACCGTCTGTAAAGTGGGGTTTCTGGATTACTGGAGTCCGGATAAACGAGGTTTCACTGTATATGCTAATTTTATTGCAGAAAAAAAAAATGAAAGTAGTAAAGTTATCTTAAAACTTGACATTTTTATAGAGAAAACCAAGAGGAAAATAATAATTAAAAAAGGATTAGGAAAAATAAAATACTGCTAACAAATTTTATGATAGTTTTTACAATGGCATTTGAGAATTGAGTGATTCAACATCAGTGCAGTCATGGATGCTGGATTTCTGAAAGGGAGGATTCAAATGTGATGGGTAATAGTTAATTTTAATGTCCTTCCCCTTTTAAAATGTAAAAAAAAAAAAATATTAATACCAGAATATGGACCCCCCTAGATCCACTACTGGCAGTGCCAGCAAAACTTATCTAGGTTAGATTCATATTCATATTTATCCATTTGTTTGTCAAACATTCCGACCTTGAAAGGATAAATGAGAAATGTGAAGATTGCATGCTAAACCAAGATGAGCAGATCGTGGTGATCCTCTGAGACAATGGCTTAATTGACATGGGTTAATTCTGCCTGCTGGCTCCCCATCATACTGCAGCTTGTCACCCACAGGGAGACATCAGTGTTTGTACAGGAATTCTCCTCATTGCATGACCTTGTTGTTTGAAATTCATCTCATAATGAATTGAGCATACTTGGGAGTTTGCCATTTTGTTGGTTCGGGAAGTAGGTTAGTGATACAGTGTCTTGGTCTTTTGTGTTGATTATCAGAATTATTTCCCTTCCTTAGTGAATACATGGGACTTCAGGAAGCGGAACATGGCCCATCTAAAATGGGACCTGTTCTCACAAAATGAGTCTTAACTTGAATTTTGTCACTTCCGAGATATTTTCATTTCTGAAATTTGCAGATTCTGCTCTTTACTTTGCAAACTGAATGTGAGGTGGCAGCCATTTTTAGGAAATCAAGTTTGAAGTTTTCATTGTTCAGTGAGTAGATGTGGAGTAGAGCGACTATAATGCATTTTAAACATATTTATTCAACTTTTTGGAGCAAATCAGTGGAAACATACCAAAGTTTAATCCTTAAAGACTTCAATTTTACCAAAAACTGTAAACACTCAGATAGACCCACTACCAGCTAATTTTACCTTTAGCACGGGAAGCCAGCTGCAAACTGAGACTCGGTTGATGTGTACAGGACACAAATGTGATGAATCATGGAAATAAATATGCATATGAAATTGAATGAGAAGAAGAAGATAATGTCTTCCTGAGTGGAGGAGCAGAATTTAGCACAGATGTTGCGTGTCCATTTTAAGAGCAGTAGATTGTGGGATCAATTCCCTTTAACAGACCCATTGGATTATTTCTTATTCCAGCCACTGGTCCATAACTGGTGTAACAAAGGCTGTGGTATTTGTCTTCCTGTCTATGGGTAGAGCATATAAAAATACCTTGGTGCTTATTGAGAAGAATAGCTTATGTGGCAGTAGTTGTTTTCTTCTGTAAACCATGTGTCACATAACAGCTGCTAATTAATTAGTGTTGTTAAACAAACCTTTATTTCTTTCCATGCTTGCTTTTACATACTGCATTTATTAAAAGCAGCAGGACCCTCTAACTCACTATTACTTCTAGCTATGTCAGTAAATCATGTGATATTGTTTGTAGGATTGAATCCCTTCAATGAACTCATTCTCTGATTAGCTTTTTTTTACCTGTTCCAACAAGTGCCTCATAACTGGTATATCAAAGACTGTTGTATGTGCTGTGCTGTCTGTGGGAACATGCATGTTGAAGATTTATTGCTGTTAATGGAAATATGGCATGTTTCCTCTAATAATTATGTGTTTAAACTTACCAAATGTTTGACATCCAGTAACTGATGATTAATAAATGAATGTGCTCTAGTGATGTCATTAAATAATAAAATAAACTTTTCGCTATTACTAAATCTACTGCAAGTCACATTTCCTTTCCTGGCTCTTTAAGATTATTTTGGGCTATTTTCCATTCCAATCAGTGATCCACAATGGTATCAAAAGGCTGTGGTATGTGCTATCCGGTCTGTGGGACCGTGCATATAAAAGACCCCTTGCTGCTTATTAGAAAGAGTAGCCTATGTGGCAGCAGTGGGTTTCTTCTAAATAAATATGTCAGACTGACCATATTATTGACATCCAATAACCGATGATAAGATAAAAATCAATGTGCTCTAGAGGCGTCGTTAAATAAAACAAACTTTACTTTGTATTGTACTATGTAATATGGGTTTGTTGTATCGCAATATGGTTTTGGCTGTATCGTTGCACCCATAGTGTCCAATACGGCTTTCTGATCATCTGTGTTGTGCAGTCACCTATTGTATAAGTGTCATTCTGTTCTTACAGTATAGGGGTAGAAATTAAGAAATTATTTTCACTTGTGTGGGGGACTAGTAGCTTTAAAAAGTTACTCATCCCCATTAAAAATCACTAGTCCCCCCATTTTAATTTTAAGTTTGGAAAAATATCTACTGGCCTGGGGGACTAGCATCAGTAAACATTAACTCTCCCCCAGCAATATTTACTAGACTCAGGCGAGGGGGTGAGCATTAATTTCTATCCCTGCTGTATTTGTGACCGGCCACCACAAAATGGGTCAGAGGTCACCTGAGAACAATCTGAGCTAGTGTTAAAAGAGACAGGGGAGAGGAAAATTGTCCATTTTGAGATTGTTGTTGTTTAGCTAACTACATCCATTTTTCTACATGTAGCTGTGACACTTTTGTAAAATTTGACCTAGACGTGTGTTAATTATGCATCTGAAACACACAACCCTTGTTTTTTGCCACACCAAACATCGCCATCTTGCACCCAGATGTTCTTCCACTTGATAGAGGGTACCCGAATTCAAAAAACCATAACTCCATAACCAAATTAGATATTTGTATACAGTTAGGATTATTAGAAACAGCTCATGTCCAACTTTCTGGTCATATAAACATCTCAAAATTTCCAGATGTGTTTTGCCACGCTGAATATTGCCTGATTGCCATCTTGCACTACCATGTTTTGCCACTGGAAAGAGGGTCCCCGAATTCAAATAACCATAACTCCATAACCAAATTAGATATTTTCATACAGTTTGGATCATTAGAAATACATGTAGCTCATGTCCTATGTTCTGGTGATATAAACAACTCAAAATGTCCAGATGGTGCTTTATGATTTGTTTCGTGGTGCCAGGTCACATATAATTAGTGTAATATGCTTGTTATTATGGACATGTATTATGCATCTGCCTGTCTTAAAGTGATCATGTTTTGTTTTTCCATTGAGTTTTATAAGTAGACTGCTTATTATAATTTTAACCACAGGCTACAGGAGGGGGAGGACGGAACATCCCGTGTCCAAAAAGTGTGGGAATGTGTTCCCCCAGGATTGACGCCCCTTATAGACCCTCTATGTACTTTGATATATTTGTGCTAAGACTACATGGTTAGGGAATACATTGATACAATAAAGAGAAATACTGGAAAAGATTATTATTTAGTCATTTTAATTTCAATTTTTCAAAGCAAAAAGTTGGGTGGGGAATTATATTTAGAAGCATCCCCCACTGTCCAAAAAGTGTGGGGATGTGTCACACATTCCCCCAAGATTGATGCCTCTGGTTTTAACTATATTTTGTGTTTGTTTATTTAATCATCTTACTGGTTACATTTTAATTACTGTAATTAAAGTAATTTTGTTCAGCGTGTTGTTCATTTGTGGGAAATGGCTTGTATTCAAGTGACTTGAATGAAATTACATTTTGTGTGATACTGATAGCCTAGCACAGAATGGAATTGATTTATACTATTACAGTGAACAAGGAATAGATTTAAATACTGTTACGGTTAACCAGGAACAGATTTATACTATTACAGCGAACCAGGAATAGATTTATACTGTTAGGGTGAACTAGGAATATATTTATACTGTCACAGTGAACCAGGAATAGATTTATACTGTTAGGGTGAACCAGGAATAGATTTATATTATTACAGTGAACCAGGAATACATTTATACTGTTATGGTGAACCAGGAATAGATCTATATTGCTACGGTGAACCAGGAATAGATTTATACTGTTTCGGTGAACCAGGAATAATTTGTGCCGTTATGGTGAACCAGGAATAGATTTATAATGTTACGGTGAATCAGGAATAGATTCATACTGTTACGGTGAACCAGGAATATTTATACTGTCATGGTGAACCAGGAATATATTTATACTGTTACGGTGAACTAGGAATATATTTATACTGTCACAGTGAACCAGGAATATATTTATACTGTTACGGTGAACCAGGAATAGATTTATACTGTCACAGTGAACCAGGAATAGATTTATACTGTTACGGTTAACCAGGGACAGATTTATACTGTCACGGTGAACCAGGAATATATTTATACTGTTATGGTGAACCAGGATTAATTTATACTGTTACAATGAACCAGGGATAGATTTATACTGTTACAGTGAACCAGGAATAGATTTATACTGTTACAGTGAACCAGGAATAGATTTATACTGTTACAATGAACCAGGATTAATTTATACTGTTACAATGAACCAGGATTCATTTATACTGTTACGGTGAACCAGGAATAGATTTATACTGTTACGGTGAACCAGGAATAGATTTATACTGTTGAGGTGAACCAGGGAGTTTAATGTGTAACCAACTAACACGAATGGCCAGAATTTTTATTTTATTTTATTTAAAGATTATTTAAGAGGTCATTGAAAATTGAAGTGTTTTTACAAAACTTGATAAGGCCATGATAAATTAATTTTGTGTTTCAGTTCCAACAAAGTTTAAAAAATCAATGAGGGAGGCAGGAAAACACAAGACAGGGGGGGGTTCTTTTTAACGCAAGTTTAAATACCACAAAATTATACCCAAGAGAGTGTGTGTAGGAGAGTTAGATTTTATTTGTGCCTTTACTATATTGAAGTCTGAGGACATCATCTGCGAAACAACCTGAGACGAACAGGAATGAGGGCAAAACAACTTGTTAACCAAAGTGTAATAGCAATGACGTGAAAACTTCAACGCATTCTTCAAAATATTCAAGTAATTTAGTTCTAAATTGGTTGAAATATAAAGTGTAAACAATTTTGACGCAATTATTATAAGTTCTAGTTTCTAAAAAAGTTTGAGGAAAATATAATTTGTGCATAGGATGTGACACAAGCATTACAGAAAACCAATGTGGGCAGACGACTGGAAACACAAAATTAATTTATGAGGGCCTAAGTCCATATCGAGCAATGTGAAGAAAGAAAAACCTGAATGTTTTACATACAAAATAACCTAAATCACAAAACCTAGACAACCTGTTTGTGTAACCATCTTGTAATTGTATAAGAGTACCAATGTCAAAATAATAATAAAAGTTGATTTGTTTTGTTTATTTAGAAGCAGAAATTTATGTCAATTATTTTATTACATTTTTTTTTTTACAATTTATGTTTTTAAGTTTTTTAAAATTTATTTTCATGTTTATATAAATAGGAATGATTGAACATTTATTATCAATAAATGGTAAATTTCTTTCTATTTTCTGTTTGTCTTGTTTTTTGCTTGAGCTGTTTCCTGTTCAGTCACTGGTCCACATCCAGTAACGAAGGACAGATTTTCAAAGTGGGGGGAGGGGGGGCTGATTTTTATAGGTGTATAAAATGTGTGAAACCGCGAGTACCACAGGAATTTTTACCCGAAATAAAAACTGGCAAACAAGTGGGGGTAGCGTATCCCCACCCTCCCCGAATTGTTTTGCCTCCTAGTCCCACCCATATCCTACAGGCCTGAGAACTGGTTTAACAAATCCATGATATATATATGATGTCCTGTCTGTGGGAAAGTGCATATAAAAAGACTCCTTGCTGCTAATTGCAAATATTTGGTGATGTACTTGGAGACATTAGTGGGTTTCATCTTATTAATAAATTAATGTGCTCATTAATGTCGTTAAACAAGACAAAAACAAATGTTAAAATTGAAGACCATGAAAAAACAGGCAAAATTTAAGTTAAAATTGCTAAATAATCTTTTCCAATATTTCTCTATAGTATCAACGTAACATTTACTAAGTGTTAACCATGTGATCTTAGCGCAAATATACCGATTCGGACGTAGTCTACACAGTTGGTCTATTCAGGAACGTCAATCCTGGGGGATGGGGGGGGGAACGCACCCGTCCTCTTTTTGGACTATGCCTGTAAAGAATTTAAAGAAGGGAGAATAGAAAAAAAGGTGGGATGTAATAGAAAAATTGCTTCAATGGCACTAAGGGACTTTTACAATATACATTTTTGGAGGTTATTAATTTTGGAACGGTCGACCAAAATTATTAATTATTTAGCTGAAGAGTAATTTGTTTACCACTTTCGACTATGATAAATTATACGTTTAATAATGAAAAGGCGCTGTGGACTTTTAGACCAAAACGGAACCGGATGTAAATGTTTCAAAACGCGGGAGATTTTCCGTGGTGTTTGATGCGATTGAGATATTTTCATAATTTTTATAACGATGTCAAAATTAGGAAAACAACAAAGTTTGTTTTCTTTCTTTTCTAAAACACCCAACAAGACGAAAAGCGACAGCAGTGACAACAAAAACGTGTTGTCACCGCGTAGATCGCCAAATAATGGCAAATCGAAAAGTCCAACAAGCAAGTCTAAAGAAAAAACAGGTTGCCCAAAATTATAATTTATGATAATTTAAACCTAAGTTGGTGATGATCTTTACTAGTATAACTAACATCATTTATAAAACTAGTAATGTATAGTAACCGTATTATTTTGAAAATAAGCAATTATTTACAGATTGATTAATTTAAAGTAGACAGGCGCGGATACAGGATTACTGAAAGGGGTGTGTATGTGTGTCCAAATGTGCTGGTTGAATAGGACAGGAGTCTGGGAAAAAATGGTTATTTTCATGTCCTTCCACTTGGGGAAAATATGTATGTATATAGTCCAAAATGGATGACTTCTTACTGATTATTGGTTGGCATCCCGTCCATATACCCGCTAAAGAGCAAAGCCCTGCAATTTACTGGCTACAAACGCTTCAGTTTCCGACCAAAACATTACA
>JAULBS010114103.1:0-14790 GCA_032355785.1 Symmetromphalus regularis | reverse complement strand
GACATATTTATTTAGAGGAAACCTGCTGCTGCCACATAGGCTACTCTTTCCAATAAGCAGCAAGGAGTCTTTTATATGCAGCGTCCCACAAACAGGACAGCACATACCTCTGCCTTAGATGAACCAGTTGTGACTGGAATGGAAAATAGCCTAAACTGCAAATGTGTCCAAGGAGAAGGATCGATCCGATTACCGACCGGTTCACACATGGACACATTATTGTTTGAGCTATATCCCGCTCTTAATTCAGGCATGTCAGTGAGTCTGGATGGATCTAATATAAATTTTTCACACTTTCATGTTATTTTATTAAGCTTTAAAGTAAAAATATTTGATCAAAATGAGATGCCTTTCAAACAGATTTTTGTCAAAATTATTTCCAGTGTTGGGGGGGGGGGGGGGAAATAACTCGTAAAACAATTCAGTAGTATAAAGGTTAATACTTACATTCCGCTGGAGGTATGAACATGCAGTGTGACTAATGTTGACAGACAGGTTTAATATTTAAATTCCGCTAGAGGTATGAACAAGCAGTGTGACTAATGTTGACAGACCGGGATGCAGACAGGTTTAATACTTACATTCCGCTGGAGGTATGAACAAGCAGTGTGACTAATGTTGACAGACCGGGATACAGACAGCTTTAATACTTACATTCCGCTGGAGTTATGAACAAGCAGTGTGACTAATGTTGACAGACTGGGATACAGACAAGTTTAATACTTACATTCCGCTGGAGGTATGAACAAGCAGTGTGACTAATGTTGACAGACCGGGATATAGACAGTTGTTGGCCAATAGTGCATATTTAAACTCATCTTCACAAACAACATGTTCTGAAATATATAACAAAGTAAAGTTTGTTTTAATTTAACGACTCAAGAGCACATTGATTTTTATCTTATCAGTGGCTATTGGACATCAATAATAGTCATTCTGACATATTTTTTAGAGGAAACCCACTGCTGCCACAAAGGCTACTCTTTGTCATAAGCAGTAAGGGGTCTTTTATATGCATCGTCCTACAGACAGAACAGCTCATGGCCTTTAGATGAACCAGTTGTCGACCACTGTTTGGAACAGAAAAATAGCCCAAACTGCATATGGGTCAACTGAGAAGGATCGATCCGATGACCGACCGTTCATAGGCAGACACGCCATGGTTTGAGCTAGATCCCACTCCTCTGAAATATATAACATACCGTTGTTATGGTTAAGAGAAAATTTCAAATCAAAGGAAAGAATTGATTATCTAACGATACCCCAGGACATTGGTTTTTGTTTTTTATTTGGCGGTTATTTATTCAATTGCATTTTGGCCAAATAAATGTGTTTAGTGGGTATGATCTGCAAATTATCAGTCTGACAGCTACTACATGTATATCAAAATAATATAAATTTACAATACAAGATTAGAAAAAAATATATCTACTGGCCTGGGGGACTAGCATTAGTAAGGATTTACTTGCCCCCACACCCCTCCCCAATGTATTTAACTCTTCTCGGGCTAGAGGGCGTGCGTTAATTTCTATCCCTGGACAGACAAATATCAAAGGTTCCATAAAAACATTAAATTTAATCAACTCTCGGAATCAGTATAATTGTCATAATAAAAAGTAGCGCTTTGAATGACAATTCTGATTGATTTGGTGAATACCTTTCATTATTTTAGTCTTGCTTGTCAAAATGTCCAGTATCAATCAATTTGTACTGGAAATTTAAGAAAATGTTGCCTACACACAATTTAATATGAATATTTGGAACAAAATACACAGTTTAGTTTTTGTGGTATATGGTTGTTAGTATTTAATTTTTCACAATTAATTCAACAGACAGAAGCAGCATTGAGCTGACTTCATGCAGAAATGTTATTTTTACACAAATTTAAAACATGAGTGTCAGACAAAATGACCCGATACAATTAATTTTGTTACTGTCAAATCTTCAAAAATGACAAATTTGTACCGGTTAATGTCCTTGACCAACCACGAATCTCCAGGCTTGGAAAAAAAGTAAAGTTTATTTTATTTAATGACACCTCTAGAGCACATTGATTTTTATTTTATCATCGGCTATTGGACGTCATACATATGGTCATACTGACATATGTCTTTAGAGGAAACCTGCAGCCGCCACATAGGCTACTTCTTCCGATAAGCAGCAAGGGATCTTTTATATGCACCGTCCCACAGACTGGACAGCACATACCACAGCCTTTGATAAACCAGTTGTGGACTACTGGTTGGAATGGAAAATAGCCCAAACTGCAAATCGGTCCACTGAAAAGGATCGATCCGACGACCGACCAGTTCACAGGCACTCGCTACCGTTTGAGCCAGATCCTTCTCCTTAACTTTGATTCAATGCCTATATTAAAAACCTTGGAACTTACAGGAACAACAAGGAGAGTGGCCACAAAATTGTGAAGATATTCCAAGAGGAAAAACTCTGATGACTTTTTGCTATCATACTCCATGGTTCTTGGCAAATCAGGTAGAAGAGAAATGGCAGCTTTGAAAAAGGCATCAGCTGAAGTGTAACATAAAAGATGGAGACTGTATGCACATGTAACAATAACCAATGATTTTTAATTAATTAATGAATATTGGTTTAACGACCCACACCAACACAAAAAATAAACTATTGAGGGTAGCATTTTAATTATTATTATACATTGTGTTCAAATATAAACTGAAAAGCTTAACAGTTATTCAATTCAGTAGTTTGTTTTATTTAACGATGGCTCTAGAGCACATTGAGTTTTATCTTATCATCGGCTATTGGATGTCAGTCATATAGTCATTCTGACATATTTATTTAAAGGAAATTCGCTACTGCCACATCGGTTACTCTTTCTGATAAGCAGCAAGGGGTCTTTTATGTGCACTGTCCCACAAAGAGGATAGCACTCTGGACCACTGGTTGGAATGGAAAATAGCCCAAATTGTGTTATTCAACTCATTGCAAGAAAGAAAATTTCACTAAAATGGAAAGTTTAAAGTAAAGTTTTGTTTTATTTAACGACACCTCAAGAGCACATTGATTTTTATCTTATCATCGGCTGTTGGACGTCATACATATGATCATTCTGACACATGTCTTTAGAGGAAACCCATTGCCGCCATGTAGGCTACTCCTTCCGATAAGCAGCAAGGGATCTTTTACATGCACCATACCATGTCCTTTAATAAACCAGTTGTGGACCACTGGTTGGAACGGAAAATAGCTCAAACTGCAAATGGGTCCCCTGAAAAGGATCGATCCGACGCCCGACCGGTTCACAGGCAGATCCCGCTCCTCACTAAAATGGATACCACGACCCAGTGTCAGATTAAAGCAACTGGAGGCCCTGGGTTAGAAGACCTTGGATGCCCCAATTTAATAGCATATGATCATGAGAAATAGGATGCCAAAGCCATCTTAGATTACGAGGCTCAGGGCTGCAGCCCACTCAGCCCATGTGTAAATCCGGTAATGCAATCACTGTAAGTGTGTATGCATGTTTATGTTACATTAAGAAGATAAAACAATGTCAAAGAATGATAAATTGATACAGATGAGTATTAAAAATGTTACTTATAATAATTTAATTTCATAATTCAGCCGCTTACCTTGTGAGAAACACTGATTTAGAAGGGCCACCTGTCCAGACATTAAATACAGTTGTAGTTGAGAAAAGACAGATTTCAGGGATGGGATTGTAATGAAACAGTATGCAGCACATGCCTATGAAAAAAAAAAAAAAAATTGTCAATATAATTCAAAATTAAAGGAATCAGTAAAACAGTTCAATGCAATTTAAGTTTTTGAAATTCAAATATTGACTTAGAAAGTGATATCACAATTCATATGGAAAAGTACAGTTTCATAAAGTATTAAATTATGAGGTCCTATGCTGTGTACAAACACCATCATCTGAGACCAGGGTATTTCATTCTGCTACCGTAACAATCTTTTATTCTGTAATTACCACCAGAAACAATAACTTTATCACTTTCGTGCTTTGAGTTTTCAGTCTCTATTAACCTTTTAAGACTTGACTTTCCACTGCCTTAAAGTGCCCCAGGAATTGATATATATCAGCAGTTAAACAGAGGAAAAATTTAAAGATGGTTAATTGATGATTACTTTTTTATTATTCATGGTAGAAGGTTGGTTAAAGTATATTTGTAAAGATAAACAAATTTCCTTTAAGAATTATCTCCTCATTATATATAAATACATGTATTTATTGTATTAATTTCTTATTATAAGCACATAAAATTACTATGAAAATCTGTTAACGAATTGACCCATTTAGAAAATCTTCACTCACTCTCCGACAGCGTGCACATGTCTTGGAAGTGGTATATCATCTTATATTTGTGATATTATTTCACCTACTTGCATTCCGTCTTGAGTTTTTATTCTCATATTCTGATAAAACATCACTATCGCTGTCATTTTCCAAGAACACCGTGCCACGAAAAAACGATGCCGCCATTACATTTTGATACAAAATCGGCCGCAAATGGACATAAAAAAAGAAAATTTTCACTGCAAACCACGCCACGTTTCTAACAGGATGCTAAACTACGCATGTCAAGTTATGACGAATTTGGCTGTAAATATAAGTTAAAAAGACACAACTGGATATCCCTTTCTAAAGTCTTAACAGAGTTTTTTGTTATAGCGGGATTTCCAGTTAAAAAGTCGCAAAGGGTTAAATAAAAAAATTTGGATCACAAAATTACTCCGATACCAATGTTGTCAAAATTAGAATTTCTGAAGGCCATTATTACTAGTTTGTATTGGAATTTTACTGGGACTAGAGCTCATTTTTGAAAGATCGAAGCTTGACATCAACAGGTGTTAAAAGAAGGGGACAGAAACCCATCTTTACCTAATTAACACATACCTCACTACATCAATTTTAACAGAAATATAAACTTCACCCTGACAAATGCTGCTGTTTTCCTTGAATGATTTCCATTGACCACTTTGCGGGTATCAATTGACAAGTTGTTAACATTCTGAAAACGAAAAAACAAAGATAACTATTAATAAAAATAAAAGGATTAGTTAATAAAGACAAAATAATAACAACTGAAAGTGTTTCATGGCAATAAAAGGCCATGGAGCAGTAATATGATTTTAAGATTGTATTGTAAGTTAATGTTTTTTGTTTTATGTTTTATATAGCTGAGGTGAGACGTGAAAAACAATTTGTCCATCTGTCAGTCTGTATAATTAGAAAAGAATGACACCTGTATGAGCTGGACGAGCACAGCATCAAGATTACTGAATGAAGCTCTGGCCTCCACGAAGAAACTCAACTGCTGTTCAAAATCACGACCAAATGATATCTTCCTGACAAAACTGCAGATCAAGTTACCTATCTCTCGCTTCTCATCTTCTAGTGATAATGCACTGAAAAACAAGATATACTGTTATAAAAACACCACAACATAAACATATATTTTGTTCTAGTATAATAATTTCATAACAATTGTTCAAACAGTGTAAATACGTATCCTCGACATCCTGTCCATTTCCATGTTTTGTACAGATAGAAATGACCCCCCCACCTCCACACTGCATAATTGCATTGGTTTTTCCTCACCATTTGTTATATACTCTCCATTTCCATGTTTTGTACAGATAGAAATGCCCCCCCCACATCGTAATTGCATTGGTTTTTACTCACCATTTTTTATGTACTCTCCATTTCCGTGTTTTGTACAGATAGAAATGATCCCCCCCCACCGCATAATTGCATTGGTTTTTACTCACCATTTTTTATGTACTCTCCATTTCCATGTTTTGTACAGATAGAAATGACCCCCTCCCCTGCATAATTGCATTGGTTTTTCGTCACCATTTTTTATGTACTCTCCATTTCTGTGTTTTGTACAGATAGGTAAATGTAGGTATTTGTAACACTGGCATACCCTGGGGGAAGAATGGGGGGAGGGGCATGAGCAGTGCCCTCCAAATCACCTTTTTTTTCCTTACCACCTTCTATATTTCTATATATAGCAATCCTATTAGTGCTTTCTGTAGAGTTGGCTCCCCAGTATAAAATACTGTCAATACCTGTGTTGTGAATGATTTCTCAGTCATTACATGGAAAATAAATTTTAAATTATGATCTATAATGCAGCAGAAAAAAAACTTACTTCACAGAATCATGCATTGTCTTGCAAATGAACATCATGGCATTAATAACAATTGGGTCATTTGTCATTTCAGTTTGATGCCTAAAAATGAAAAAACGAAGAAATGTGTACATATATATAGAGCAAGGTACTTATTTTAATTGTAAGCAGTTGTTACATTTTAAAGCTGTGGTATCAACAACTCTTAAAGAAATGAGAGATAAGAAGAATTATCAGGAATACATTAAAATGTTTGTTTTTAAAATTTAGACATTAGTAATATGAAAAGCTGAATAACAAACATGTAAAAAAAAAATCTTCAAACCATACATAGCAATTAGCATTTTACCCTATTAAATAGGTTTTTTTTAAACAAAGTTTCAATTTGGTCTATATAAAAAAAAATGATTTGTTTTGTTGATTATGAATTCGAACTTACTTTGAAAATGTCTCCGCAATGTTTTTGCAGACCTCCACTTTCACAGCTTCTCTTTGAAACATATCAATGAATGGCATAAATTTGTCCTGAAAATATGGTCAACATTTAATATTACTGCAGCAAAACAGTTTTATGTAAAACTTTATTAAAATAGAGCACAAATTAATAACAATAATAATTATAGTAATAAGGAAGTGAGTATCACATAACCTGAATAGGCACTCTGTATAGTATAGAACATTTTACAACCAATCAGCTGTTGGGGTGTTCAGGTCATTCCACTTTCAGGGGAGAAAGGTGCAAATAGGTCAGAGATCAGACTAAGTTGAAATAAATAAATAAATAAAAATATGGAAAAGTACGTTATAGGGTGTCCAAAAATTTAACAAATTTGTACTAATAAACAAAGACAAAAGAAACTACAATAATTACCATCCTCATATTAGTACAAAGAATAGAGAAGTCTTTCTGATGACATATACAATTTTCAAATTAGTATAATACAGAAGAATATCAGTGGTGGATCCAGAAATTTCTTTTAGAGGGAGGCCATATGATGCCGATACCTTGGATTCTTTAAAATTAAAAAAAAAAAATAATGAAATAAAAAACATCATTTTTTAAAAATGTCATTTAAATCGCAAAGTTTAGAGGGGAACTGGGCCCCTAGGGCCTCCCTATAGATCAGCCACTGAATATAATATAAATTTCCTACCAGTGCAAACAGGACAGAGAAGTCTTGCTGGTGACACAGTATCTTGGACACGACTGACTGCAGCTGTGGGTAGAAGTCTTCAAATGCTCGGTCAGGTGTCATGTGCTTTATAATATCTGCCAGTATTGTGGTCACCTCTCTCTTCTACAACACAAAACTTGTAATCTCAATTTCTTAAGAGTTTACTCTTTCCAATTAGCAGAATGGGGTCTTTTTTATGCACTTCCTGACAGATTGGAGAGGACATATCACAGACTTTATTAAACCAGTTTTAGACCAATGGCCTACAAATCATTAAGAGTAGCCACATTAGTGTGGTCGCAGTGGGTTTCATCTCTCCAACTAACACTAACCTCCATCCTGGACAGACAGCACAGGAATATGAGTCTCTGTGCCCAGAACAGCATGCTTGAACAATAATTGAATATAATAAAGAAAATAAGTAAAACCAACCACCAGCCCACTGCATATTAGGCAGATGGTCTACCTTCTTAGCTAAATTATGTTCCCTATAGACTTTAAATACAAATTATATTTATTACAACACTACGTCTTCAGATTTTATGACTTTTTATGGGTGTACAACTAACTTAATATATATATATATAAGGACACACCTATTGCATTTGTCATATTTATTTACATTTCATTTCATATTTATTTTTCAATATTTTAACAAAACATATTTCACTGACAAGAAAAATGTGACAAAAATGTATGGATTGACAAATAAACAGAGACGGACATTACAAATCTCCTGTCACTATTACATTATTAAAAGATACGATAAAACTGAACTTACTGCAAAATGTTTCACCACATACTCGATCCACACTTCAGCACACACTATGTAATCCTGAAATATTAAAAGTATTCATTATGAAGTCATTAAATACAGCTGAGAAAAATATCACTTTATAACAGCTGAATTCAATGTTTGTTAAACATACTAATAATTTAATATACCGCATAAAAAAAAAAAAAATTTGAATAAAATATACTGCAAAAATCTCGCAAACATTCTGCTAATGTCGCTAAATCAATTTATGTTTGAACTTATTTCCGGTTTGGCTGTGAACACTGTTCTATAATACATTCAATCAATTATCGTGTTGTACATTACATCTAGTGATGCCAAATTATTGGCAAGGTCATGTGATAAGCAACATTTGGTACTAACCTGGATTTCAGTTTTGTTTGTTTTTACAAAGATTATATGTGATTATTCAACAATAATTTTGAATTATATTCTGAGTTAATCTGAACAGAAACTTGTAGGTACTGTCAATAAAGATCAATTATCTTTGCATCATGCATGTGTGTTCAATTGATAACATGTCTTATCGGAAATACATATAACATGTGGATAGTATGATGAGAATGTCTAAGGGTATAAATGAAACTGTCACTGAAAGTAGTTTGGTAAATGTTGCTCTTTTTATTCTTTTTCTTTTTATTATTGGGGGATGTGGTCACAAAAATAACTCCTCATGAAAATGTAAAATGAAAGCACAATCGCAAATTTTTTAGCCATGAAAATATTTGCATATAGGGTAGTTTTACTCTATGACAATTAAATACAATGTTAAACATACCAATGGGTTCTTTAGCTTAACCACAGCTTTCCACACTTCATTTAGAACCATCAGTCGCTGGTCTTCCGGTGGGTCAGCCATTACCACACACATTCCCAGAGTACGATATAGCAGGTGCTGTATAAATTGATATAAATATTGTTTAATTCTTGAAAATGGTAAATATACAACGTATCATTAAGGCCGCCCCTTTTAAAATTCTTTTAGATTCCAAATGTTTTTACACTAAATTCCCATGTTACCAAGTGAAAAAATTATATAATTTTTAGGACTTGTTCTGAATTGCAAAAAATCAATGTGTTTGAATGGCCTAGTGCCAAAATTTGTTTACATAAACAGCCCTTGGGTTCATAGCATATGCCAAATATACAAATTCCCTGGAATAAGATTTTCAATTTGTATTCTCTCTTGAAAATATCATTCGTTCCAATGCAAAACATGGGAAAATTATAGACCAAAACTGAATGTAATGTAAACATTGTTAAAAAACAAAAATTATTTATTTTGTTAAATTAACTACATAACTACTGGAAACATATTTTTACAGCTATATTTATCAAAACTTAAATGTGATATCAAAGCATACCTTTGGGAAACCAGTATCTTCACAATCCTTTATCATCTCTGTGAAGATGGTGGCACGATTTGCAATGAATTCTGGTTGAAATGCTGACATGATGGAATTAACAAGCAGAGCACTAAAACAGAAATTATTTATTATACCCCACTTCTGGCCTCGTTGTCATGGTTTCTTTTGTTTAAAGTGTAGGTGTATTCACCAATACACCTACACTTTTCAGTTACAAGTGTAGGAATATCTTATCTCAGGCAGGCAGACCTGTAGCAATTTCTGATGAAAAAAAGAGAATATATAGACACAATAGATTTATTTGTTTTAATTAAGTTTAACTTTTATTTTTATAACTTACTGTCATCGTCATAGGTTTTATAAGAGATGGATCACATTAGATAAATATATTGCAACACATGAAACCACATAGCGGTATGTATTGCGCTCGGCAAGTATTGCAGTATACCGGTATATTGTTGCACCCATACCGTCCATCGACACCGTGAACCAGCTCTTTATCTAACTGCACTAAACAAACAAGTTGGTAAAATCTGGATAAAAACTTGTAATCACATGATGCTATAAACCATGCTTTAAGGCTTACCTATTACATTCTTGTCGACATTTCTCTAGAATCTCAGAAAGTATTTCTTCTGAAGACTTGTTTGCAATACATTGTAGAATCCAATCCAGTGCCGGCGAGTACAGGGTGAGATATTTTGGCATCTCGAGCTTTTGAACAGCTAGCGTATTCTGAACACTATCACCTTGTAGCTGTAAGAAAGATTAATACTACCAATGTAAGCAGAGTTTTCATTGGATAATTTTCATGGTAAAATGGAAACAGAATGTACACTGTTAAAGGACATCAATTATGTGATCATCCAGATGCAGAGGCAGGATTTTTAAAAGAGGGGATTCAAATGTGATGGGTAATGTTAATTTTCACATCCTTCCACTGGTAAAAAAACACACCCAAAACCTCCCAAAAAAACAACAAACAAATGGGAGGGGTCTAGATCCAATCACAAAGAAGGAGAACTGTCAGTGTTGTTTAGTCAAGTATATTCTGCTGTTATACTTGTGTTTGATCTAAATTAATAAATCTTCTGTCGAATTAAATATTTCAAAGTTATTTCATTCTAATAAATTAGAAAACATTGCTCTCAAACACTTTTGATTTTTGAAAAACTAAACTAAACTAAAATCTAAAAGAATTAAATTGAAAAACTAATATTAAAAAAAGGGTGCACTTCAATTTCTGGAAAGAAAACTAGGTGATTTAAAAATATTTTTTACTTGCTATTCTTGTAGACATTTGTTTTAAACAAAGGACTCACCTGAGAGAAAGCTGAGAGAAAATCATTAAAACACGGCATGAGATGATTTCTGATACTTGGTGCCACCAACATCCCAACCTGAAACAAATCACAGGAAAACAGTAACTACAATTTTAAATATTTAGTTAAATCTTTCATCTCAGACTAGCATGTAAAATAATAAAAAAGAATAGTGTTCTCATTCCTGTACAATTACAACCAGTTTATTACAATTCATGTTTTAAACTGTTGAACTATAAATATAAACAGTATTAAATGTAAACTTGTTTAGTATGTTTTTTAATATACAGTTAAATGTTTCATCTTATAGTTGCAAATAAAATAATAAAAAAGATTACTGTTCTCATTCCTGTATGATACAGTTTATTACAATTCATCTTTTAAACTGTTGTACTATAAATATAAACAGTATCAAATATAAACTTGTTTAGTATGCTCTACATATCTATCTCTCAATCAGTCTGGTATTAATGGAAATTAACTTACTCTACTGAGGTAGCACTTGGCATATATGGACACGAGTGGATCGCCAATACCTCTTGTCATCAGAGTTAGCCTGCTCAATGCTTCTGCATATTCCCTGAAGATAAAAACAAATTACTAAGACAAACAAACACAAACAGTACTAGTAATGCTCCAGTAGCATGCCAAATAAAAGTGTTGTATTTATATTAAAAAAAACCAAGAATGTTTGTCTAATATACAATGACACCTAACCCTGGATTAACAATTAAGCAAAACAAAAACAGAAGAAAAAAACCTCCTACATATACAATATTAATAATAATAAAATATTATTGTTTTTATTTTGAATTACATATTTAAGTGGGTACAATCATCTTTTCAGTGCCTAGGGTCTCAAAAGGTCTTAATCCGGTCCTGATAACACCTGATTATATTGTATAATCATTGACTATGTTTAATATACTAGTATGTTGAGGGGTACTGGTTGGTATCCATAATGTACTTGTTCAGAGTTTTATTATAGTATTAGTAAATTTGGAACAAAAATATCAATATGCTTTAAAGAGATTTCAAGATTAGACAGATTTATGTTTTAATATAGAAGTTGTTTAATGATTCCACCAGGAAACACTGATTTATTTATCATTGTCTATTGCATGTCAAACATTTGGTAATTTGACATTTAGTCATCATAAAAAAACCTGGCACATTTTTCTGTTTGCAGAAAGTGATTATTTATATCACCTTTCCTACAGGCAGGACAACACATACTATGATCTTTGATATATACCAGTTGTGGACCACTATTGGGATGGACAAAAAAATTCAATCAAAGAAAGAGTCAATGGAGGGGATTTGATCCTACGACCAAAGCACCAAATACAAACACTCTACTAACTAAGCCAGATACCAAACCTTTGAATTAAACAAATGAAAGTTTGTACACAGTGCATAAAATACTATCCGATGAAAGACCGAAAAGAACCAAAAAGTTTCCCTTCTTCATAAAAAGTAAAGTTTGTTTTATTTAATGATGCCTCTAGAACACATTGATTTTTATCTTATCATCAGTTATTGGACGTCAATCATATAGTCATTCTGACATATGTATTTAGAGGAAACCTGCTGCCACCACATAGGCTACTCTTTCTGATAAGCAGAAAGGGTTCTTTTATATGCACCATTCCACAGACAGGACAGCACAATCCATGGCCTTTGATGAATCAGTCTTGAACCACTGGTTGGAACAGAAAATAGTCCAAACCGCTAAGGGTCCAGTGAGAAGGATCGATCCCATGACACCCTTCTTTGAGTCTTTTAATATCGTTTATTAAAAATAAATTATATAAAAGACTCAAAGAAAGGGATATTACAACTTCTATAAAATGTTCTGTAAATTGTTTACATTATAAAATTGTGGTACATTTCGGTGTTTTATCAGTCCATTTCGGTCCTTTCTGGTGTTTTGTCGGACCCCATAAAATAATTAAAATTGAATCAGTTCATGTGATACCCTGGATTGAGGAAACTGTAACATCTAATGATGGCACACTCCACAAAGAAGCGAGGCACCAACTCTCTGATGGAAGCTATCTTGAAGAACCAGTTTCTGCAGGTTTCTTTAGCAGACTCTGGCACCTGATTTGGAGTAAAATTATCTGCAATAAAAACAAAAAAATAATATATAAAAAAACAAGAAAACACTATTTACAAACAGCTTTACAATATTCATCAAAATCAAAGAAACTATTTAGCCAAACAGATAAAATGTTTCAAGTTAGAATGTTTTCATAAAACAAACTGAATGATATTGACAACCATAACAATAAACTGTATGAACTAACTAACAAAAAGAACTTTTAGATACTTAAGACAAAGCATCCAGGGCAATACATAACCTAAAACAAATATTTTGCTGTAAATATAATTATATATTTCTTGGTTTCTTTTACTTAATGACATCACTAGAGTACATTGATTTATTAAACACTGGCTATTGGATGTTAAACATTTGGTTATTTTGACACGTAGTCAAGTGTAAGCCAGCCTCTAGTAGGTTTTGAACCACTGTCATCAGCTTGAGAATCTGACGTTCTACCACTGGACAACTGATGCTCAGTTGATGTAAACGATCAGTGGATCAGTCCCCTGAAATTGTTTAAAAATTGGGCCTTCTTTTTGTTACAATCTACCATATTTTCTTGTCAAACACGGCACTGATAACTCCCCACCCCTCACCTTCTCCCTGCTACAAGTGGGCATGACATTGAGAGAAAAACACGTACCTGGTAATTTAACAGGAACTCCACTGCCTGGTGGATAGTATTGAGCTTTCTCTTTGAGTCGGTTGTACACGAGTTTGCCGAACGTATCGAGGATGTCCGTGATGAGGACAAACTTGCTGGGGTAGAAAGGAATCACAGATATATCGGCCAACAGCTTGGAACACTGACAAAGTAAAAACAAGATAATTTATTTCATTATACATTTACACTGTTATCTTTAATGTGAATGTTTTTTGGTTTGTTTTGTTTTAATAATCGTCGGGTATTGAATGCCAAACATTTGGTAATTTTGACACATAGTCAAGTGTGAGCCAGCCTCCAATGGGTTTTGAACCACTGTCAGCAGCTTGGTAGTTCGATTTCCTACCACTGGACCACCGGGGCTCACTGTAATGTGAACTGTTATCATGATAAAAAGAATACATCTGCAGAAGATTGAGTTCAAGGGATATTTTCAAACACTGAACAATTATTTTAAAACACACTTGCACACTTTCTGATCGGTTGCCCAACCATCAGATTCCACTTGTCAGTCGGGATCAGGCAATTGTATTTTTAATCCATGATTTTAGTGAAGCTGAGAAAGCATATACTTATGTATAATATGAACAAGAAAAAAACTGTATTAACTTCCATACTTTCTGTTAATAACTAACACAACATATTAAAAGAAAACATAAAGGATTCAAAATGTTAATCAGATCGAGCAATTACAAAGCACATTTAGTGAAAACAAGTTCCAATTTAAGACAATGCTGGTGCCCTAGAAAAGGAAAGAGACTGGGGAAGGAAATGATTTCATCCCACTGCAACAGGAAAAGATGAAAGGCAAACTATATCACCCAATCTCCTAATTTGGGCACCAAGAGTGAACAAGAAAGGAAGGTCAAAGGTAAGATAATGCAAAAAATATTTGGACCTGGTTTTATTTTTAGAAACAACAAAAACAAAACAGTTGTAATTCATACTGGAAAGCTCTCTTCACTTTCATTGTTTAACTAACCTTAAACACAAAAAATAAATATTGGCTATTGGGGGTAACCCTTCAATTTAGTCATTTAACTACACCCTATTACAAAAAGTAAATATTGGTTATTGGAGCTAACCCTTCAATTTAGTTATTTAACTACCCCCTATTACAAAAAGTAAATATTGGTTATTGGGGGTAACCCTTCAATTTAGTTATTTAACTACCCCCTATTACAAAAAGTAAATATTGGTTATTGGGGGTAACCCTTCAATT
>JAULBS010114092.1:0-14790 GCA_032355785.1 Symmetromphalus regularis | reverse complement strand
TAAGCTAACCATGGGTTAGTTGAATATTTCAAAACCAAATTATAAATCATTGCAAATAGTAATTGAAGAGATATGTTCAAACTTAGATTATTATAGCCTAAGATATCCATAAATAAGCAAATCACAAGTATATTTGAACTTTCTATGACGATATTTTAAAGAGAAATATTCATCTATACCATTGTTAACTTAACAATGCTTTGAACAACTGGGCCCAACACCCACTTATTCCATGAAATGCTAACGTACAAACACAATTTGGTCTGAAAGATCCATGCTATATAAATGGTCCTGCGTATGTACAAAGAGTAGTGGAAAGCTAGCACTCTTTAATGTCTGAAACACTTCCGAGCAGTTTCATTTACTGATTTCTAGCATTCTTTCTTCATTGATTTCAAGCAATGTCATTCAGATTTTTCTAGTTTAGATAAAAAGAGTTGAATATAACAGAGCTTATCAGATTCTTTGTACCATCACAGATTTAAATACTGGCTGAAGAATAAGCTTCTAAACGAGAATGTTAATCCGATGGCTTTAACTCTGTGATTTTAAACTCAACTTCATGTAGATATACTAACTACTATTTTTTTTTAATTCACTCACCATAGTTACTAGATATTTTAGTAACATATATTTAATTTATAGTCATTTTGACCAATAGAATTACACTTTACTTATATGTATATCTTTGCTTAGAATATTGATTTTAGCATATGAGAGCCCAGTTTATTAAAGCATAGTTAAGCTAACACTTTTTTATCTAAAATTAGAAATATCTTAACAAAGTTATAGAAATATTATAAGAGGATTAGTTAATGAATTAGACAACTTTATATAATTTAAACTAAAAAATAATAAAATCAGTTGGCAATTTTTTTGTTTAATAGTCTGAACATTAACGTTGCCAAATCTATACCTGGGTATGATGATGGTAGTATATTCATCCCATCACCTTCCTCTATGAAAATATACTCAACCAAAAAGCAAGTATGCATGTAATCAATAGTCATATATTTTATAAACCAGACAACATTCATGGCAGAAATTTTGGAATTAGATAACCACATTATTTAGGATGAGGTGTTTGGGTGCAGTAACATCACAAGTTGCACAAGTATTTGCTGACATTGGACAATTACTGTTATCACCCCAGGAAACAAAAATATTTCAACATGCATACTCTCTTTTTGGTTGGGTATAAAACTGGTAAAAAATACTATATCAAGTATAACGTTTGAAAAAAAAAAATAATAATAATCTTTGGCTATAGTATATCCACTTTCTTAAAAAATAAAAATTTAAAGAAGATACCTCTTCCCCTGCACCCCACTCTGGAATTTTGGTATGTACCTGTGAATGGTCACAATCCATTTTTTCATTACAATTTGTTTACAGTTAAGTTGTTCTAACAGTTCATTTTTTACATCCAGTACATTGTAGCACAACATGTTATTTATTAACTCCCCTTGACTTTACATCACTTCCCTCTATAAACCTTGCTCAACGTTTTGGCTATATATTTTTTTTAATAATTATTATTGTTAGGTACATCATTTTATGTAAATGGTATGTTTATGTGTATCCATGGATTACTTGGAGCAGTGTGTGTATGAGCAGTGGATTTTTATCTAAACTTGACAGACAAATTATAAGATGATGTTAATTAAAAAAAATTGTTTAAAACAGATGCTGGTTTTGACAGATTTCTGTTTTAAACAGATTTTTGGATTAAACAGATGCTTTTTTAAACAGATGTTGGTTTAGACAGATTTCTTGATTAGAAAAAAGTCCACTATGTATGAGTTTTATGTTCATATGTGTTATTAAGATTGTAACATGGCGTTCGAGTACAAACTTTGACAATCCCAGAGAGTGTACCCAAAATGTGATTTATTGTTAGTAGTCTCTGTCTACATGTATGTACATATACATATTACACCAACAAACCTCACAGGTGTAGATATAAAACTTGTTTTGTGATATGTAAAGTCATATATTAATGTTATAAATAAGTAAAAGTTAAAATCATTACCCCTCCATCACCCAAATATTTAATGGTTAGCTTACACATTAACATAAATTATGTTGTATTATTACTCTTTTATTATGTTGTATTATATACATATGTGATTTACCAATACATTTTGGATCCAAAAGCAGCTTTGCATTAAATAGTGAACACAAACAACTTTGTCAGACCTGCTTGAAATATATATCTATTTCTAAGTGTTTATAGTGGAAAACATACGTATTTATAACACTACACAAGTGTTGATCTATATAGGGTACACCCTCTAGATTCCCCACTTTTAAAGAAGTTCATAAGTCTGCACACTCCATGAATGAAGTCTAAATCTGCACCTGCTACAACCCACTAGCTGTATTGCATGTCAGATGCAGAATGTGTGACATATAGTCGAGAAAAGAAACCCTCTGCTTTAACATAAGGTACTGTATTTTATTAGCTTTTATATGCACTAGATTGGACAGCACATACCAATGGCCTTGGATACTACATGATTTGTGGTGCACAGACAGGAATGAAAAATTGACAAGTCTGCTCATGAAGATTAATTCTAGGACACATCATTACCAAGCCTAGTGCTCTTACACCCCACTGGCATAGGGAGGGGGAAGGTAGTATGCACCAATCACAAGTATTTTGTTTCTTTTGCTGTTATGTTCTACCCTCCAGAGTTCTGGTTTAAATTAATCACCTATTCTCCTCCCATTCAGTATTCTTTTTAAAGAGTTTTATTTTTATCCTTAACTTAATCTGTGAATGAATGAACAGTCTTCTAGACTTCAAAAATTGGGATCAATAAATTATATAATTTACTAGCCATAGTTAAAAAATAAATTAACTATTTATATGCACTAAAAACTCTAGAAAGAAAACTTTCTGGTCATTTTAATAATGACGATAATCTTTGCTATATTTTTGGAGCTATATAATTTGTCTATTTATAGATAAAAGGTGTGCTGTAAATTGTTTCTGCCCTTTGTTAACCGTTATGTAATGCCACATATATAGCCAAAATGTCATGCCTTATGATCATTAATCACACATGCCATAAAGCTTTCACCCAACTGTGATTTCACATGTCATAGGGCCTTTTTATGGATTCTCTTGAAGCTTTATTGGTCACTGAAAACCATTATAATTTCTGTTTATATGTGCATTTTTTTTCTGTTTACATATATAGCAAATTGTGAGTATATCTAAATGTAACATGGCTGTTCCTAATTTTTTTTCCATGGGAAGTGGGCGAGAGGGATCAGTAGTACTGTCACTTACATTGGAAATACTTTTTGTTAATAAATGTCCACCCACTATTGCCCCGAGTGATATGCTGTGTAACACAAGACTGCTTTTGTTTTTGATGCTTCATATGTGAGACACATTTTATTTTTAATGCATTCTTCCCTTAATGGTGTTTTTAAATTAATAAAGTGGTACAATTTCATACTGAACATGTAATGATTAGAAAATATTGAGTAATATATTATAATGGTATTCATATGAGAGGTTAAATCCTTCTTTCTGTCAGGACACAAAGACACAATATGCCTGCCTGAATAAAAATTTGCTTGACCAAATAAAAAACATGAAAAATAAATAAAATTTGTGCAATACATGTTTGTTTTTAATGATTTTCATTTTTATCAAATTAATTATACAGATATTTCAGTATCAAGATGATGTAGATATACTAGACTTAAATGTGTATAATCATTGCCAAATAATTGCCACATCTTTGAGCGGACAGATGTTTCTGCAAGAACCTATTGGATTGGCAATATTTTAAATCTTGTATAAGATGGTTCACTAACAACGTCTGAAAAATAGTCTTTTAATATTAACATAAGTATTCATATCAAAGACTGACAGCAAAAAACAATCATGTTCATTTTGGCAATTTTAGCCAATGTGAATAATAAAAGCATTCTGATTTTAAATTATACTTTAATATTTATTTTTCTCCAAGGTACCATTTTGGGCATAACTGTTTTACGCAGTCAGTCTTTGATATATATTCATTATAATTAATAAACAGAACTCATTTTACCGGTAAAGTACATGTAGTATCTAGCAGCAGGTTATTTTTTAAATATAATCTTTTTATTTTTATTATTATTATTTAAAAAAAATTTGTTTATTTCCCCAGATCAACAGCAAATGTCAATTTTTTGGAGATAAACTATTTAAATAATTAAATAAATAAAACAAATTAATAGTACATAGAAAGTGTAAAGTAATTGTCATGGTATTTTTTATATATATATTTTTTAATAATAATAGTACTGACAAATTATATTAAACAAACCAAATATATATATATTACATTTATATATATTTAAAATGATATTATATTTAAAAAAAATTTAAATTATAATTATAAGGTTATACTCATTTGTTTTATCTCTCAATCTATGTTCAGATTTCAGTCATTCATTCAGTGAAATAGAAAAAACTGCTTTATTAGTATAGGATTTAATTTGATTTAGAAAAACCTTAGAACACTGAAAGCTTCATTATAAAATAGTACACAAGTTTATTAGGAAAACCTTTCTACAATTTGAAATAAATTTTGGGTAAAGTTTAGGGAGATTTTCTTGATTTTAGCACAGAAGATTGAATCGCCACAAAATACTGATCCTTAATATTTAGTAGTGATTTAAAAAAATTCAGTTCCTTAAAAAAAGAAAGAAAATGATACTTTCTTTAAAACTAACTTTAAATTGTCATGTGTAATATAAAGGTCCCCTGAAGAAAGCATTATGGACTGAGATTTTGGGAACAAATATGTTATTTAAACTGTCTGCTTTCCATTTCTACTTTTCAGTTATTTTTGAGGCATTTCCTTTTTAAAAAAAAGGATAAATATTGTAATAATAAGATTTGTATATTGGTTTGCTTATAGAATGTGGTAGTAGTGTTCAAATGGTTAGCAACTGTCTGTATCATTCAGAATATTTTTGTCAATAATATTAACTGAATAAAAGAAGCTGTTTTGAAATGTTATTCTTTTCTTTTCTTATTTTAACTACGAACAGGATTATACCATTACAGATAACATGTTTGCTTGATTTTTCCATTTCTCTATATATTGGGTGGGCCAAAAAAATGTATTGAACTTTTAACAATGCATATCTCAAAAACCACATTTTGAAACTTTCTAAACATTTTCATGATTAAAGACATGGATATTTTCCATTATTTGCTAAAATATCAGGTTAATATCTCTAATTGTTTTTACATAAGGCCAAAATCAAAATGTGATACAGAAAATTGCAGTTCCGAAATATAAGAATGTAATATAAGCTTTTTTGTCATTCTGTGAACTGAAGTGTGGGATACACCCAAGATCAGACACAATTTGTCTCTGTGACCTGTGTGTTCCCTGATTGTCATCCTGGGAACAGATAGCTTCCTGCACATATTGAACATTCTCTTGTGTACATGTTGTTTTAGGTCAACCACTTACCACTTTCCTCTCAGTGGATCCTGTACTTTATGTCTTTTTTACCACTGTGTTTTCTGATGATGATGTATCCCACATTTTTCTGTGAAATTCCTTTATGATTGTTGCACTGCACCAACCTTTCTCAGCGAATAAGTTGCAATTAAGTTCTGATTCAAACTCAACAGTACTATCTTGGATGTAATGTGATGAAAACCAAGACTAGAATAATGTTTTCCAGTCCCTCTACTTTTGTCTCTATACACCCAAGCCAGACATTCCCAGATGATACTTGACTGACAGGTGGCACGGCAGTGCACTGTGACATGATGTGGGGAGTTCAGGAACTGCGATTTTCAATATCCAGACCTGCCTAACCATAGAAAACCCTTTCAGGAATCTAGGGCCTAAAAACATGATTTCTCAGGAAATTAAGGGTTCTGTCAGGAATGTGTCACATGTGACAACTGAATTGTTCTTTCGAGATGTTGAATGATCATTTGCATTAATATTTTCTAATTCTATCAACAACTCTATGCTTGTTCTTTTATTCGTCATCACGTTTCAGCTTTGGCGTGAACTCCCAACAACTTTAGCGATAAAAATATAGGCAACTCGGCAAGCCAGTGGAAAGTTTGACTGTATCGTGGGAATGCCGTGTTTTAGGGTGTCTATCTGGAAATATTATGGAAAAGCCAGAAAGGTAGGCAGGTCTGGATATCTAATTTTGATTTTGACCTTATGTAAAAACTACTAAAGATATTAACTTTAAATTTTGGCTAACAATGGACAACATCCATATCTTTAATCATGTAAATGTTTAGAAGATTTCAAATGTAGTTTTTGAGATATGAGGTGTTAAAGTTCAGAGCATCTTTTTTAGCCCGCCTGATATAATCAGCACACATGAAAACATTTCAGTTGGGTGAGCCTAAGTTGTCTAGAGGTATGACATCAGATTATCAGGTTCTAGACTGTAGTTCAAAACCTGTCAAGAGGCTGGCTGACAATTGACTGTGCCAGAATTCCCAAATGTTTGACATCCAATAGCTGATGATTAATAGATCAATATACTCTAGTAGTGTCATTAAACAAAAGTTGGAATCCATCCTTCTTAGTAAAATTTGTATTTTGTATAACAACACAACTATAGCAAATTGATTTATTAATCATTTCACTCTTCTTCGGCGTTCAAGCTAAAGTTGAGTATCTTTTAGATTTGGAGTCAGGTTGTGGTGATATAAACCGCTGTCACTACCACAACTTGACAGTCAGTGTTGCTCCATTCAGCCATTGCTTTATCTTAGCTTCATTATAGAGGGGGCAGAATTGCAGGATGTGTTCTGGGGAATTGACTATTCAGTATCAGACATTTGATAATTTTCTTGTCTTCAAAGGAAACTGCTACGTTTTTCCATTAGCACCAAATCCTGTTTTATATGTAATTTCCTACAGACCGACAGCACATACCACAGTCTTTGATATACCAGTTGTGGGGCACTGGTTGGAATAGGAATAAACAAATGAGAGAATGATTCCACTGAAGGGATTTAATCCTATAACCAAATCACCTCAAGCAATAGCTTTACAGACAACTAGATTTTACCCCTCTTAGTTTAATAAATGTTTGCTTCAGTTTATAGTGTAGCTCAAATGGTAGCATGTCCACCTGTGAAGCGGTCTGTCATCGGATTGATCCTTTTCAGTGGACCCATTTGCAGTTTGGGCTATTTTCCATTCCAACCTGTGGTCCACAACGGGTTCATCAAAAGCCGTGATATGTGCTGTCCTGTCTGTTGGATAGTGCATATAAAAGACCCCTTGCTGCTTATCGGAAAGAGTAGTGTATGTGGCAGCAGCGATTTCCTCTAAAATAAATATGTCAGAATGACCTTATAATTGACATCCAATAACCAATGATAAGATAAAAATCAATGTGCTCAAGAGGCATCGTTAAATGACACAAACTTTACAGTTTATAGTGAAAATAATTTTTGCTTGAATGTAATTATCCCGGATTAATAGTAAATTGAGTGAATCAGTATTTTACTTTATAATACAACACAAATATATGAACAACTATGGCTTATATTTGTATAACAAAATATAATTTTAATTGACAAAAACTCTATAAAGTAGTAAAAATTATTTATTTTTCCGTACAAAAATACAAAACTCTTAATCTCTGTAAACTGCATATAAAAAGTACAGTAAAATAAAAAAAAAGAATACATCTAAATGCAAAAGAACTATATTAATGTGTTAAAATGTATATAATGTATTCAACAACTAAATGTAAAAGTACTATATTAATGTGTTAAAATGTATATAATACATTCAACTGTTGAAAGGTCACTCGTTTTGTCATGTTATGGAGTTCTAGGTACTCTGTTTAAAAGTGAACCAATGAACAAATTATTCATGGTTGAAACAAACTATAATGATTATTACCAAAGTATATTTCTGTACTGTGTGCTTGAATTACCAGTAGAAATAAAACAATTATCATGCAAGATTCTTGGAAAGATTGTATTTGAAATAACAAAAAGGAAAACAAAACTGTCAATACGTTAAGGGGAATGTCCGAGTAACTCTCCATTCCTGAAAAATAATAGAGCAGAGGCCCACCAGGGCCGAGTCCCATTATTTTTCAGGAATGGAGAGTTACAAGGATCATTCCCCATCTTAAAATACACCATTATAAAATATTATGAATCAAATACGCAATGTTAGTGGTTCTGGGGGTAATAAAGTAATGCATTTTTGTTACATCTCTTAGTCAAAATACTAATTTAACGGAAAATTACCATTTGTTAAGTAATGCTATCCCATTGAGAGCCTCATTTTTCAACCTGGCGAATGCATGGGCTGTGCGTGTGCAGTATGCCTCGCACGTGCGTTCAAGTCTCCATTATTTTATCCACGTGGAATAAACACATAATTTTGGTGGGATCTTAGTTTGAGTATGGCTGTCAACGAGACAGGTTGTGAAGATGATGTGTCTTATTTTAATGCAGAATGGCAAAAGTTCGACCAGTTCTCCCATTTCCCAACTATTTTTTTTTAAAGTTCGTTTTTGGCATACACTTTGAAGTTAGGGTTAGGGTCGGGGTTACATTTTCCTAATTTTGAACCAAAAAACAAAGTAATGTTGAAATTTTCATAATCCACATTTACCGACTATAAATTGACATTTTGAATCTTCTGTGTTAAATTCCTCCAAAATAGTGTTTTTTCATCCTATTATTAGTTCCATAATCGACTATCTTTAGTTATTTCTGTAGAAAAGCATGCCTATCTATTTGTAAGCTCTACATTTTGATTATCTTATAGGAGAGAACTGTGGCCAAAGCGGATACAGCGCAGATCATTCTTACAATGTGTTCGTGCGAATCCTGGGTCCTGGGTTCAAATACTAAAAAATGAATTTGCGTTTATAATGTGAATAAGTGTCTCTTAGTAATGAAGAGTTATTGAATCATCGCTCCATTCCTGAAAAATAATGGAGTGACGTCACAGGTTTATTTTAATTGATGCACATTAGCATAATTGACTTTATTGTTCAAAAAATAATTGTACCTTTTTTGAGGTGATAGTTTGAATTGCAACACTTAAAATACTACTTTTGTATTGATGAAAATGAAATGATCTATTAAAAACTATTTATTGTTTTAATTTCAGTCAATAAATAGTCATATTTTCTGGGTTTCATAAATGAAAAATAATCTTTAGTTAGTGCCTATTCTACTTTGTACCCAGGGAGTATGAACTAGCTATGTCTAGATTACACTCTGGGATATACTTTACATTCTAATACAACTTTCATGTAACATTATTTTTCATTGGATAAATTTAATGGTCTAATGCAGTCTGTGAACTGTTGCTACCAGTTGGTCTCATACATGTACGTGCTATTTTTATCAGTCTTATTTTCTATAAGTTTGATTTTTAGCATTAAACTGTATTTGGATGATAAAATCAAACAAAATAAATCGGTGGGACGAGTTCTACTCACCAATAACTTGGCTATTTTTGATTGGATTAAAACTAAAAACTATGTTCTTCAACATTAGTTAAGGTACACAGAATATAGAGGTAAATTCATTATTTTGTGGATGAAAATAAACCAATTAAAAAATAATATGCACATTTTAGAAAAATTGTTATATTAGAATAGAGATAACTGCTCTGTGTTTTACTTTTTAACAATATAATTTTACAACAAAATTAATGATTAAATGATATTGTTAACAACAAAACCTGGTCTTAAATGTTCCCAGTTTAAACTTTTATAGATTCCTTTTTTTCATATTTCCTAAAGAGATACCCAGATTATTGGAGATAGATGAATCCCTAAATTCCAAACCCTAGTAAAGGCCAGTAATGATTTGATGGGAGAGTAATCTGACATAAAGACTCAGAAATGTGGGTCACCTGGGTTTGTTCTTAGTTTATTGTTTGGTTTACATTCTCGTCTCCTCTGAAGAGAAAGCTGGATTGTCTCTTCCAGTCTGATGTCTTGGCTTGTCTCCTATAAACGTGGGGCACACCGGTATGTACTTGGTACATCTCATCTTATTGAAAAACTTCTGTATGTAGGGTAGATCATAAACAGACATATCGCCATCGGAATCTAAGTCTTCGCTTGTGTTTCGTGCCTGCCAGTTTAGAATGCCTCGTTCTTCATTTGTTCCTGTTAACATTAATATTGTAGGTAAGTTTAAATAATATAGACCATCATTTATGTAAATATACTGTTAAAACAACTATGGAATGAAACATGATAGAAATCTCAAAATAAATATACTCAACTTGGCCAGCAATGGGCCCAGATCTTTCTCTCATTGAACACATAAGAAACATCATCATATAATGTCAATGTAAACACTTCGAGAAAGGCTTTTGGACAATAATTCATAACTTGCCATGGGGTATGACATACTATATTTCAAATAATCAAGCCTGCAATGAGCCCTGATCTTTCTCCCATCGAACACTTATGGGACATCATCAGGTAATGTCACTCTAAACACCTCAAGAGATGCTTTTGAACAATAATTCAGAGCTTACCATGGTGTTTGACATACCATGTCTCAAATGATAATCAAGCCAAAACAACTAAACAAGCCCATGAAATATTACCAGGTATAGTATTGTCCAAAATCAGTGCAAGAAATCCTCCCACAAACATGCTCGTACTTAACAGTACAGTGAATATCTGATTGACAATGTCGTTATCTGAAAGAAATGTATATACTTTAAATAACACAGTAAATCAAGAACATGCATTTACATTGAAATGTATAATAGCAAAATGAATATTTGATAGTGTCAAAAACTCATTGTCTAATTTTAAAAATGTAAATATTTTAAAGAATAAAACAAACCAATAATACGCAGTCAACTCTCTTTATACAGTACATTTTATTTTTAGGATATAGATTTTTGATGCAGGATTCCCAAGTGACAAGTTGAAATACGAAATAAAAAATAAAATTCACTTGTTTTTTCTCCAAAATTGAGAATGAAAAAATGCCATGCTCTTTAGGGAACGATACTGAAAATCAGTCTAGCAATATAGGTCATAAAACCCTGAAAACCCTTAAGACATGTGAAACATAGACATATTCCTCACATCATCACTTAACCTCAAGGATATGCTCTCCACTACTATACTAAGAAGGTTACATGTATAATCAAATGTTGTCAATCACTTACTTGTTTGAATAACATTGGGGTGTTTAGAAACCCAATTAGGAAGGGAAAGTCCAGTGAATAAAGAAACTCCGAAGATTAACAAGTTTCTTGTAGAGTTCAGATCCACGAACTGCAGATTTGATAAACCCACTGCTGTCACCATACCTTAGAGAATACGAACATACAGAGTTTTTCAGCAGAAAAGATACATTATGAGAACACATGGTATTTCTTTTTAATTTAGGAACACATTGATTTATTAATGATTGACTACTGGATGTCAAACATTTGGTAATTCAAACACATAATCTGAGAAAACCTGGTACATTTTTCCAATAGAAGTAATGGATCTTTTATATGCACTTTCCATGTTAGGACAGTACATACCATAGCCTTTAATATACCAGTTATGGGCACTGGATGGAAAGGGAAAAAACAAATCAGAGAAAGAGTCCACTAAGAGGGTTTGATCTTATTACCAAAGCATCTTGGGAAAACACAATACTAACAGAGCTGCTCATTGATTGGTTATTAATAAAGAAAGCATGATGTCAAAACTAAGCATGCTTGAACACCTCTGATATCAGCAATTATATATTTTCAGAATAAATTCTTTTGGATTGAATTTCACTGCATGTGAAAGAATACCAGGTCCTTGATTATACATGGATCAGCAATCTCATTCCTAAAGTAGAACTTCCTAAGGGTCTTATATACCATATGTTTGGGCATTACCTCGTCATAGTAACCATAGTGTGACTACCCAATAGCCAATGTTTATTTTTGTGGTGGGGATGGGGTCATTAAACAAACAAACAAATAAATTTAAAAAAAAAAAAAAGAAAAAAAAAAAGTAACAATTAAATAAATAGCAAACAAACAAAAAAGCAAATAATTAAAAAACAGAAATAAATAAAATAAAACAAACAAACAAATAAATACTTCATCACAACATATTCCAAGAGGAATTAATATACTACTACACAAGCTCAGCCCTGCCCTGCACCACCCAGCTCTGCCCCGTTAAACTTAAGACCCGTTAATTAGAAATATATCGTTGTGATGAAAATAGGAAAAAATCTGCAAACAAACCAAACATGACAAAAAACATTCCGCCAACAACAGGGTCAGGGATGGTCACAAAAAGAGCTCCAAATTTTCCTAAGCATCCAAGAATAATCATAACAATGGCTCCCACCTGAATCACAATTCGGCTTCCTACCTGTAACAAATATAATTATTATTAAAAATAAAAACATTTAATAAAAATTATAGTAATAATAATTATACCACTTATGCTGATATGCCTATTTATGATTGTCATTAAAAAACAGAACAAAAAACAATAACAAAAACAAGACACTTATTAGAATGAGGTTGATATACAGGCATATGCCTATCACTAGTTCACTAACAATATGTTGCAGTGAAGTTGAAAGAAATTTGACATTGAGGAGGCATAATGGATATTCAGGAGATGAAAAACTATTTTATCTATCATTTAAATTTTTCAAAACAAATATGATAAAAGATAAACATATAAATTTAAATAATTAAAGTCAAGGAAGGACAAGTGTAAGCAGAAAATATGTCATTTGAACATGATAAAAACTGTTAGGTTTATTATTTGAAAGGTAACAGAGTTTTAACTGATGTAGATGTTTAACACATTAATTTTAATGTTCTTTTGACTATATTATGGCCCCTCTTTTATTATGATCAGAATGAACTGTTGGAATTCACTGGCAAGCCAATGCTGGTTCATAATTTGTGGGCCTCAACAATGGACCAAAAGTATAGCTAGTAGTGACCCAACAATGGACCATCAGTTGCATGAAGATAGAGCTATACCTCCTGGTTGACCAACAATGAAGCCATTAGTGATCATTCACCAGTGGCATAGTGGTTAAGCTATCAGACTCATGGCTGGTAGGTACAAGGATTGAATCTCAGTCGTGGCATGGGATTCTTAATATCAGTGTCAGCTCCAACCCAGAGTAAGTGCTCCACAAGGCTCAGTGAGTAGGTCACCAGTGGTCCACAACTGGTTTATCAAAGGCCGTGATTTGTGCTATCCTGTCTGTGGAATAGTTCATATAAAAAATCCCTGCTTATTGATAAGAGTAGCTGTATTAGTGTGATGGCAGTGGGTTTTCTTATCTTCTACTAAACTAACCTTTGTCCTAGACACAGGAATCCAATTTGTGTGCCAGGACAGCGTGCTTGCATCTTCATTGGATATAAGCATGAAAATAAATACAACCAACCAACCTACTGATCCATCATTAATTTACTGACATCATGCCATCTAAGAGATTAAATCAAAGAGTACATTTTATTAATCCAAAGAATACATTCATATTTGTACATGGTCTAATAGGTACCACAAAACTGTACTAATGTAAACAGTACCAATATCCTTGAATTTAACTATTACCTTGGTGATTCCAATGGCACCAATATTTTCACTATATGATGTAGTTCCTCCTCCAGATCCCCAAGCACCAGCCAATATGCAAGTGATGCCTTCCATACCAATTCCTAAAAACGAGAGTTCATGAATTCAAATACTCTTCTGTGTAAGGAAAACAAGTATTAAATACTGAAACCCACATAACAAATCTATTACTGGATTTAAAACTGTATCTTTGCATAAGATAAGGACAAGAGATGTTTTAACAATGACACTGATGACACTTATGAATCACTCTCAAAATAGTGAAGTATCATCTTGCTCAATAAAATATTTCATATACTAAAAGTTAACAGTTCCCTAAAAATACGCCCCATTTCAATACTTACTGTGTACAAATATGTCAATTAAAAGAAAAGTAAATTAAAATTTTAGCTACCTCGACTAACTGCACTTCCTGGGGGTGGAGGTGCTCCAGAAAGTCTTGCGCAGGCATAGTAATCCCCTACAGACTCAATCATGGATGCGATCACTCCCGCCATCATTCCAAACACTCCAGCTACACTGACAGTTGGTATTCCCCACTGTCCTGAAATACATGTTACAAATACATTGACGAACATCCTAAATACTCCCACCATCATACGATCACTCCCGCCATCATCCCAAACACTCCAGCTACACTGACAGTTGGTATTCCCCACTGTCCTGAACTACATATTACAAATACATTGACCAACATCCTAAATACTACCGCCATCATGCGATCACTCCAGCCTTCATCCCAAACACTCCAGCTACACTGACAGTTGGTATTCCCCACTGCCCTGAAATACATATTACAAATACATTGACCAACATCCTAAATACTTCCGCCATCATCCCAAACACTCCAGCTATACTGACAGTTGGTATTCCCCACTGTCCTGAAATACATATTACAAATACATTGACCAACGTCCTAAATACTCCCACCATCATGCGATCACTCCTGCCTTCATCCCAAACACTCCAGCTACACTGACAGTTGGTATTCCCCACTGTCCTGAAATACATGTTACAAACACATTGACGAACATCCTAAATACTCCCACCATCATGCGATCACTCCTGCCATCATCCCAAACACTCCAGCTACACTGACAGTTGGTATTCCCCACTGTCCTGAAATACATATTACAAATACATTGACCAACGTCCTAAATACTCCCACCA
>JAULBS010114081.1:0-14792 GCA_032355785.1 Symmetromphalus regularis | reverse complement strand
ACGTGCTAGCACATTATTCATTATTTGAATGTCGAATAACGTGCTAGCACATTATTCATTATTTGAATGTCGAATAATGTGCTATAACGTTATTCATTATTTGAATGTCGAATAACGAAAGACGAATCTCGTGCTAACTTCTGGTTCCCGCCTCCAGCAGGGTTTTAACCCACTGTCATCAGCTTGAGAGTCTGACATTGTACCGCTGGTCCACCGAGGCTAACAGTTATATATTCAGTTGCAACGGATTAGTTTGCAACTGCATTTAAGTGACAAAAATTGTGTATCGTAGTGGATAAAGTTGTGTCATCAGTGTGTGAAATAAAAAATTTAAAACTTTATACTGTATCCTTGAATATTGAGTGTAGGGTTATAATCTGACCTTGGGGGGTATAAAATCTGGGTCTTCAGTTGGCAACAGTAGTAATAAATAATTTGTTACATTTTTTTCCACTTTGTGTAAAGCATAAAAGAAAATTTTTTTTTAGCATAAAGCATACTTATCGAGCTATTTTTTTTGTTTTATTACAAAAATAGACTATGCTAATTTTGAAATATGAAACCATAAAATAATCACAGGTGCAAAACTTTCATTTTCTTCTTCTTTTTTTTTATCAATAAAGGTACAGATATCTACTTTAGACTTGACCTCGTTACAAAATATATCGCTGGCTTTACACTATGTCCAATCAATTCGACCAATGACACTAATACCACATCATTATAATTGCTATCACTGATGTACTCAACCAAAAAAGAAAGTATGCATGTTGAAATTTTTTTCTTTCATGGGGTGGTCACAGTAATGGTCCACTGGCAGCAAACACGTGCACAACTTGTGATATTACTACATACACCTTCCTAAATGGTGTGGTTACCTAATTTCAGAATTTCTGCATTAAATGTCATCTGATTTATGAAATAAATGACTATTGATTATGTGCATATTTTCTTTTTGGTTGAGTATATAAAGTGGCAAAAAGATAATCACAGGTGCAAAACTCTTTCTCTTTTTTTTTCAATAAATGTATAGATATATCTATTTTAGCCTAGATCACATTACAAACGTTTTGCTTCCTTTGCACTATGTCCAATCAATTCGGCCAATGACACCGACACTAATACTGTATCATTATAATTGCTGTCCCTGATTTAATTGTAACTATCATAGTACATGTACCATGACCAATTATTACTGTCAGAAAGTCATTGACTCAAATATAGACCATTGCAGCTTTATGCAAAAGCCAACCAGTGCCTGACTACTGGTATATGAAAGGTTGTGGTATGTGTTGTCTTGTCTAAAGGATAGTGTATATAAATGACCCTTGTTTTTAATGGAAAAATGTAGCAGGTATCTTATTAGCAAATGTTTGACATCCAGTAGCAGATGATTAATATATCAATGTGTTCTACTGGTATTGTTAAAAAAAGATATTTAAATATTAATAAATGCATTTTAAGCAACTACATACAACAGAATAAAAAGAAATGCATTCAATTTAAGATTAAACTTCTTATAAATTTCTTTTTGACTGCAAATCCACTGAAGTGCTTTCCTTCTCTAATTAACAACGCCCGGCCATTTTGCAAAATAAAAAAGACTTACCCAAGCATAAATCCATGATAGTGCCATAGTATCAAAAGTAGGTCTATGTAATGAATGCACACACTTAGTAATCTGTATTGCACAAAATATTTAACAGTAAAAACACGATTTCAAATTATCGTGAACTCAATAAACTCCTAATTTGCAAAATGTAACACCATCACTGGTATTAAATTGGGAATACAGGTATTCTAAGTAATAAATTCTAAGAAATGAATTCAAGTAATATATTTTTAGTAATAAAATCCAAGTAATGTGTAAATTTAATGGTTCAAAAAAGGCAGTACTAATGAAAAATATATGTTTTATGACAAGAGTCAGTGACTTTATAATGCTACTGATTAATCAAAATAATAAGACGGTTAACAGCCAGATATATGAGAGTAGCAGGTGATACCATTTTATATCTTGATACATGTGCATGTGCATGTATGTGTATAAGTTACATGTATAACTGTATGATTAATCATACAGCCCAATTTACATTCAGTTCTGTGTCCTAGACAATCTTATTCACAGTGACAGTTATACAAAGTAAAGTTTGTTTTATTTAACGCCTCTAGATTTTTATCGGCTATTGGATGTCAAACAAATGGTCATTCTGACATATTACTTTTAGAGGAAACCTGCTGCTGCAACATAGGCTACTTTTTCCAACAAGCAGCAAGGGCTCTTTTATATGCTCTTTCCCACAGACAGTATAGCACATAGCACAGCCTTTGATGAACCTGTGATTGACCACTGGTTCGAACGGAAAATTGTATGATTAAGATACAGTTCAGTAAACTTTTGATTGTAGGTCATTCACTACAGAAAGAAAACAATACTGTTGATAAAACAAGTACTATTTTCTTTTATTTACTTATTTTTTTTATGACACTACTACAGCACATTGATTTTTAATGACGAGCTATTTGATACCAAACATTTGGTAATTTTGACATGCAGTCATCAGAGGAAAACCACTACATCTTTCTATCAGCTGTAAGGGATCTTTTATATGGCATTTTCCAGAGATATGGCAACATATACCACAGCCTTTGATTTACCAGTCATGTGGCATTGATTGGAATGGGGGAAAATAATAAGAAAATGAGTCCACAGAGGTGATTCCATCTGATAAACAAAACCCCTCAGACAAAAGCTCTACTCACTGACCAAGATCACGTTTTGACATCACTGCAGTGTTGTGAAAGGTTCTACTGTAAGTGTGTGTACAAACCAGCCTAAGTGGCACAGTGGTTAAGCTGCCAGTCTCACGGCTGGTAGATACTGGGATCAAATCTCAGTCGAGGCATGGAATTTTTAATCTAGATACTGGCTGTAATCCAGAGTGAATGATCCTTGTGTGTGTAAAATATTTTTAAATCATATATTTGCCGGTCCCACTTTTTTAATGTTCCGGTCCGGAGTGTAATTTTTATTGGTCCATTTCACTTGTCCGTTTCTTTTATGTGATCAACTGTCATTGCGGGTGACATTTTTTGCAAGTAGTTATCTTACATCATCAGTTAAGTGGTGTTCATACTGAATCATAAAACACTCGTGCCAGCCCAAGAATCAGTACCGAAGTGTGTTAATTATTGTTTCATTTCAGTCGGTTACAGGAAACAGAAACAGTGAATACGTTATTAGTACCGCTTTTCAATTTGTCCTTTTTGGGGGCCGTGAGGTGTAATCAAAACAATATTAAAAGTAACACTGTCGGGTCTTTGAAATCACTTTCAGTGATTATAAAGTCAGTCATAAACATACATAATTAAAGTAAGAATATCATCGGAGACTAAGCTTTATTGCTCACAATGGAAGGGTCATTAATAATGTTACAGAGTTTCGATGAGTAGGCCTGCTAATTAATTAAACAAAAGATTTTGTTTTTATTACTAGTCACAGTAATTAAAGGTTGTTAAAAAAGGATACCAATTTGTGGATATGAATGAGTTATACTTGTTAACTAAAAAAACACCAATAATGAAATATACTGTAAATCATGAAATTAACGGGTCCGTAAATTAATGCGATCAGCTGGTAGTAAAATTCCCTAAAACTGAGACCACAACCATTATTGAAATCACCTCACTACTATAAACAGTAATTAACTGTTTATCAAAACAAGAAAGGGCTGCGATGCGTTATCAAGACAAGACAGAACAAGAATTTTATTCTCATAAAACAGTGTTTAATCCAACTGTTTTCTGTATTTTCATTGGTGTTGAACAATGTTTTATTTCACTTTATTACAATTTTAATAGTGACTGTTTCTGCTTACAGAAGTAATACATGTACATGTTTTATTTCACTTTATTACAATTTTAATAGTGACTGTTTCTGCTTACAGAAGTAATACATGTACATGTTTTAACACTTTTACTGGCCCTTTGGAGAAGTCTTTTAAAATCTAATGCCGAAATATGACAACAATTATTTTTCTTTGCATTGATGGGAGTTAAAATCTAATTTGTTACTCATTTTTTTTTTGGCTGTTATATGTTAATAAAAAAAATTAAAATCTTTGCACTGTCCAAACAACATGAACATCATGATATAGTACAATTTTCCAATTATTATTGTATGACAACATTACACACAGACAAAACAGCTTATTTTCAGAGGGGTGGCGGGTGGGTGCAAATAGTTTTCGAAGTGTACTGGTTATATCATAGGTGGGACCGATTGTCATTTTGAATTTTCCCCTCGCCTGCTATCTACAGTGAGTTAAAAAAATTGCTGTGCTGTCGTTATGTAATGTCGGATGGCTGTTATCAACTAGTGCATGGTCATGCATGTAGGTCATAAGGTGAACGAACTCGCCAGCTGATTAGATGCAGTGTTCTGTAAATTATTATTTGAAAAAAAATCTGTGATCATTAAAGTAAAGTTTGTTTTATTTAATGATGCCTTTAGAGCACTTTAATTTTTATCTTATCATCGGCCGTTGAACATCAAACAAATGGTAATTCTGACATATTTCTTTAGAGGAAACCCACTACCGGCACATAGGCTACTCTTTCCAATAAGCAGCAAGGGATCTTTTATATAATTATGCACTTTCCCACAGAGAGGGCAGCACATACCACGGCCTTTGTTGAACCAGTTGTAGACCACTGGTTGGAACATAAAATATCTTCAAGTACCTAGTCACCTGTGTATCTGTTACAAGCTTTCTGAGATATAGGCCCCTCAAATAAGGAGCATGTCCTCCTTTTTCCCCACGCGACAGCCAAGTAGAGATAGCCAATCAAGTACTTAGACATTGTTATAATTGTAAATGTCTGTATCTCAGCTTTGAATAGAGATAGAGACCTGAAATTTGTTTGTACAGGTCTTATTTGTTGGTCATCAGATTGATACTTCTCGGTAGACCTATTTGCAGTTTGGGATATTTTCCATTCCTACCAGTGGTCCACAACTAGTTCATCAAAGGCTGTGGTATGTGCTATCCTGACTGTGGGAAAGTGCATAATAACCCATGATGCTTATATATCAGAAAGAGTAGCCTATTGTTGCATAAGAGGGTTTCCTCTAAAGAAATATGTCAGAAGGACCATATGTTTAACATCCAATAGCTAATGATACGATAAAAATCAATATTCTCTTAAGGCGTTGTTAAATAAAACAAACTTTTCTTTGTTTTTTGTACCTTATTTATTAGTATATCTAAAAGATCCAGTGAATAGTTTTGAGCTGTGTTTCATATTTTCAGATTTATTCAAGCTTGAAAACCTTGAAATAGTTTTGGCATCTATACGATTTTTGGTGTAACAGTTGGCCATATTGAATATTGTTCAGGCCTTTTATTCTTTTACTGCTATTTCATATGCCTGTTAACTTCATTTGCTCACAATTTAAGCTTCTGCTCACAAGTGCTTCATATAGTAAAAACTCCCATTGAAAATCACACTTTTCTTATGCAAAAATTGGGCTGAGGGTGTCACTGAGGTAAATTTAAAACAAATATATTTTAAAATCATTGATAAATAATGTATTACTATTAAACTACATGTATGTAATAAAATAAGGAATTCTTTTTTTTTTAAATCATACAAAGTTGCTTTATTTTGAAGCCTGGTCATGAACAGAAAATATCTTCATAATAAATGATACTGGTCATGTGATTTAATAACTTTTCATACAATTAGGGGTCAATAATCAAGTAGTCAGTATCAAGAGAAAGAGAGAGGGTCAAACAGTGTGAATGTCATAGTTAATGCATTACACTACATACATGTACATACATTTATTATAATGGGGTCTATTAAGCCAAGTAAATCACATTAGACGCTAGCTGTCAAACAACTAATACTTCAATATGACTCACATACACAAACAATATACATGTAGAGGAATGATATTAACTCAGATGTCTGTTTGTGAGTCATGTCTGTCGGTCTACAAAGCTTCAGAACCAAATTATTCTTAAGTTTGAAGTAAAGTCGACATTTAGTTTGATTTACTTATATGAGTAGATTTTTGTTACATGTTTTTTTACTTAAATCCTGCATCTGTGACATCTACAGTGTAATACCATACTGTTTAAAATACATTGATTTGTTTTAACTGGAGCGAGATGTGCATGTACATGTAGCTCAAATGCTAGTGTCCACATGTGAACTCGTCGGTCGTTGGATCGATCCTTCTCAGCGGACCCATTTGCAGTTTAGGCTATTTTCCATTCCAACCAGTGGTCCACAAAGCAGGGTTTCACATGATGCAGGAATAAAATATATGTGCGTCATGGTTTACGCAAACTATTTCCAACGTCAATCGATATTTTTTTTTTTAAATACACAAAAACCTGTTATTAATGAGTAGAAAAAACAATGGATATGCTTGTGTTAGTATTATAAAGATATACTAGTGGATAATGGATATAATGTATGCTTGTAATATAAACAAGACAGTTATTCAGATATTAATTATGTGATTGAAAAAATACGCTTGACTCCCATTTTTGAATGCTTAACTCCCAAAATAAAACCCTGTGAATCATGATGACTCTCATTTTCTAGATGCTAGGTGGAACCCTGACAAAGGCTTTGGTATGTGTTGTCCTGTCTGTGAGATGGTGCATATATACAAGACCCCTTGCTGCTTATCAGAAAGAGTAATGGTGGCAGTTGGTTTCCTCTAAATAAATATGTCAGAATGACCATATGATTGATGTCCAATAACCGATGATAAGATAAAAAATATCAATGTGCTCTAGAGGCATTGTTAAATAAAACTTTTCTTTTGTTTTAACTGTGTGTAATATGTGTTAGACTGGCCTGGTGGTGCAGTGGTAGGCTGGTAGGTATTGGGATCAAATCTCTGTCGAGATGAGGAATTTTAAATTTTGATACCGACTCCAACCCAGGAAGATAAAGTGGGATGTGCCCTCAGTGGTCCCATGCTATGATATTTGACTCTCAAGCTGAAGACAGTGGTTCAAAACACATTGGAGGCCGACCCACACTCACTACGTGTCAGAATTACCAAATGTTTGACATCCAGTAGCCAATGATTAATTCATCAAAGTGCTCAAGTGGTATTGTTAATATATATAACATACTTTGTTTAATTTTTGTTATGTTTAATGATAGTTGATACCACTACTATAGCACACTGAATTAGCAATCATCGGCTATAATTGGATGTCAAACATTTGACAATTTTAATAAATATTGCTAACATTTAATAAAGAAGAGTTAACATTAATAATCTTCAATATTTATTAAATTATTAATATTAATTCTTCTTTGCCAGGAGTAATAAATAGAATATCAAATTCACTACTATCTATTATAAAATTAGTGCCCTAATAAAAACTCAGTTTAACCTGGGACTTAAATTTGATAATAAATGTTAGCTTGTTTAATACTCTCTGTAGGTGTCTTTGCATCACCATTCTGTATTGTTACACCCCTAAAAATTATGGTTTTAAAATATATCACTGATTAATGGCATAGTCCCACGGAATTTAAAAGGCTTTGTTATACTAGATCTTGTTTTCATATCATGCAAGACATTTTAACTGAACAATGGTATAGGGAATTCCACGTCGAGTCGGACAACTTTTTTCACATTTCAAGTTTCAAGATCGTAACTCCTTGTGGGGTGAAATAAATTTGTGTGAAATGTTTTTGCAGCTACAAGAATATTCAGAAGTTTTAAAAATAACGGCAAACTGGGAATACCCGTCACGTGACTCGAAATATATACATCACACCTTCAACGGGAAAAAATATATAATTTTTTCCGATTAGTTTGTCCGTGAGCATAATTCATTATTATTTTTAAAATATTGATAATAAGTGAGATGCGGTGGTTATGTAAGTAGTTGAATGAAGTATTTCTATCGACAAATCAAATATTTATTTTTAAAATTAATTCTTCGTTTGGAAATTAATTAGGTCAAGGGTCTGTGGGAGTATGCATTTAAGATATAAAATACCTGTTTTAATGTGGGTCTGTTTTGTCCATTGCAGGGTTTGTGGTTGGTCAGTCAGGGATTTTGGAGGGCGTGGCACAGCTGATTCTAGCCTATCTCATACTTGTACTGACAGTACTGTCAATCTGTGCAATTTCAACCAATGGGGCTGTTGAAGGAGGTGGAGCTTATTGTATCCTTTTTAGTATAGAAATGTGATATAAAATAGAGATATATTTAAATTTTATAAAAACTTGGGCCCAGTGGTGTAGTAATTCATGCTATCGGACTCTTTGGCTGGTTAATGCTGGGATTAAATCTCAGTCGATGCATGGGATTTTTCATCTCATTACTGGCTCTAACCCAGAGTGAGTGCTCCACAAAGCTCAATGGGTAGGAGAGCGGGATGTAGCTCAAAAGGTAGCGTGTGTGCCTGTGAACCAGTCGGTCATCAGATCGATCCTTCTCAGTGGACCCATTTGGTGTTTGGGCTATTTTCTGTTCCAAACAGTGATCCACAACTTGTTCATCAAAGGCTGTGGTATGTGCTGTCCTGTCTGCGGGACGGTGCATATAAAAGATCCCTTGCTGCTCATCGGAAAAGAGTAGTGTAGGTGGCGGCAGCAGATTTCTTCTAAATACATATATCAGAATGACCATATGATTGACGTCAAATAGCCGATTATAAGATAAACATCATTGGTTAGGTGACATTACTTACACCGACTAGTGGCCTACTACTGGTTTATCTATAATTAATTTAACTAATATATATTAAGTAACTTGATGTATATTTTTCTTAGCTATGTGTAGTTTTAAATATTAAATAACCTTAAGTACATAACCTACAAAAGATAGATTTTATTTTAGCTGTATGTTGATATTTTTATTTAAGTGCTAGGGTCTGATTAAATTAATAGTTGTCTTAACAAAAACTTGATATATAATTCTTCTTAGCTGTACATAGATATGATAAGTCGAGCCCTGGGGCCGGAGTTTGGAGGCAGTATTGGTTTTCTCTTCTTCGTTGCCAACATCCTGGCGTGTGCCCTGTATATCAGTGGATTTGTCGAGGGAATCATTCAGAACTTTGGACCTGGAGGTACGTAATGGTTTCTGTCTCATTGGAATGTAGCTGGGTCGTAATTCCCCCAAGTGAGTTGTGATCAGTCATAGGATCAAATCCCTTAGATCACCTACTGGTGAATATGCTATTTCCAGCCCAGGACAAACCATTAAGCATAATAAGGATGAGCTTAAGGCACCAAGGAGAAAGGGGGCACCACAGAAAGTGAAAAAAGGGCAGAAGGAAGGGCCAGGTAACCAAGGTTGGACTGTCCTTAGGGCATCAGTTGGACTTAATCCAGCCTTGTCTATTTCCGATATGTTCCAGGAGGTGCCCACAACTGCTATTGCTTGATGGTTATTCTATTTCTAATAATAAATCTTGTTGTATTGTTTCAGTAACATTTATAGAGAAAGATGGCAGTCTTCTTGATGGCACACAGTGGTGGAAATAGCTCTATTCCACAAGTGCACTATTTCTATGTGTTGTCATCTGTATTATTTCTGTGTGTTGTCATCTGTATTATTTCTGTGTTGTCATCAATATTATTTCTGTGTTGTCATCAATATTATTTCTGTGTTGTCATTTGTACTATGTCTATGTGTTGTCATCTGTATTATTTCTATGTGTTGTCATCTATTATTTCTGTGTTGTCATCTGTATTATTTATGCATGTTGTCATCTGTATTATTTCTATGTGTTGTCATTTGTACTATTTCTATGTGTTGTCATCTGTATTATTTCTATGTGTTGTCATCTGTAGTATTTCTGTGTTGTCATCTGTAGTATTTCTGCATGTTGTCATTTATATTATTTCTGTGTTGTCATCTGTATTATTTCTATGTGTTGTCATCTGTATTATTTCTGTGTGTTGTCATCTGTATTTTTTTAATGTTGTCATCTGAGTTATTTCTGCATGTTGTCATTTATATTATTTCTGTGTTTTGTCATCCGTATTATTTCTATGCTTTGTCATCTGTATTATTTCTGTGTGTTGTCATCTGTATTATTTCTATGTGTTGTCATTTGTATTATTTCTGTTTTGTCATCTGTATTATTTCTATGTGTTGTAATCTGTATTATTTCTGTGTTGTCATCTGTATTATTTTTGTTTTGTCATCTGTATTATTTCTGTGTTGTCATCTGTATTATTTCTGTGTTGTCATCTGTATCATTTGTATGTTGTAGTCTGTATTATTTCTCTGTATTGTCATCTGTATTATTTCTGTGTTGTGTCATCTGTATTATTTTTGCATGTTGTCATCTGTATTATTTCTGTGTGTTGTCATATGTATTATTTCTATGTGTTGTCATCTGTATTATTTCTATGTGTTGTCATCTGTTATTTCTGCATGTTGTCATTTATATTATTTCTGTGTTGTCATCTGTATTATTTCTATGCATTGTCATCTGTATTATTTCTGTGTTGTCATCTGTATTATTTCTGTTTTGTCATCTGTATTTGTATGTGTTGTAATCTGAATTATTTCTGTGTTGTCATCTGTATTATTTCTATGTATTGTCATCTGTATTATTTCTGTGTGTTGTCATCTGTATTATTTCTATGTATTGTGATCTGTATTATTTCTATGTGTTGTCATCTGTATTATTTCCATGTGTTGTCATCAATGTTATAATAATATATCTTGTTGTGTTGTTTCAGGAACATTTATTGTAGAGAAAGATGGTGGATTGCCAGATGGAACACAGTGGTGGAAATACCTCTACTCTACAATTGTACTGTTTCTATGTCTTATCGTCTGTGTTATTGGAGGTGCCATGTTCGCTCGCACATCAGCCTTCATATTATTAGTAAGATAGTTTATATGTTGTAGTTCATTGTGACTTAGTAAACGATATGGTTACTTACATGTATTTAAATCTGGGATATTGATGGATATTATAATTTGAAATTGCACATGCTGTAAAAATGTTATACCAAAACACTTTAGATAAGCTATTTTATTTTTGTAACCGATTTTTAAAATGTGCTCTTACCATATAACTGGAAATTTTCATGGATTTTTATTTTCGTTATAATATCGAAAATATAAAACCTCGAACATATTGAAACCTCAAAAATGAGAAACCTCAAAATGTTTTTAATCCCAAAACCATGAAAATTTAAGACCACGAAAATTTCCAGTTATACGTACACGTATGTTAACAAAAAACTGAAGTCCTAATTTTAGTGCTAATGAAAATTAGGTTACATAAAGTTAGACATGATTGAGTAATGTGCATTTGTTTAATATATATAAAGAGTATAGGTGGGAGGGAGGGAGCTGTCTGCAGTGTACATACATTCCAAAATATATACCAGCTTGTTATAATGTGTCATACCAGCTTGTTATAACATGTGTCGGACCTAGTGAATGATAATTTTAAAATGAACATATCTTTAAAGTGTATCAATGTACAGCTGGTGTGTCATTAAACAAACAGTCCTTTTCTTTTGAGTATAGTTTTATCAACTGCCGGTTTCTGCTAAACCTACGTTACATACACTGACACAAGATTATTGAGAAGCCTCTATTCCGAATGATACATTTCGTCAGGGAAGATACTGTCATCACCTGTATACATAATAATAACACGTAACTATGTAAATTGCATCAAACTGGAAGTGACGTCACAAGAGAAACATGCATTCAGGGTTTCATATGATGCAGGAATCCTGCGTATTTGACACAATATTTTGCTAAAATACTCCTAAATAAAATATGTTTGCGCTATGGTTTCCAACGTCAGTCGATTTTAATTTTTTTAATACACAAAAACCTATTATTTATGAGAAGAAAAAAACAATGGATATACGTGTACATGTATTAGTATTATAAAGATAGAATAGTGGATAATGGATATTATGTATGCATGTAATATAAACAAGACAGTTATTGAGTTAATTATGTTATTGAAATAATATACTGTACTCCCATTTTTGAACGCTTGACTCCGAAAATAAAACCCTGTGAGTCGTGATGACTCCCATTTTCCAGATGCTATGTGGAACCCTGATACATTGTAACTGTTTCTCCAGTGATAATTATAAATTGTCATTGTGTACAAAATCAAACTACTGTTTGTCTGTATGTTTATACTGCAAGTTTTGTTTTCAGATCGTTGTTGTCTGCCTGCTGTCGGTTATAATCAGCATGTTTGCTATAAATCACGAGATCGACGTCGAAATTCCGTTCACTAACAAGATAGTGTGGACTAACAAGACCGAGGACACGGCAAACTTCACTGGAAAATACACAGCACTTCGAGCTGAGACTTACAATCAGAATCTTTATGGTAATTAAAGGCAGTCATTCAGCTTTAAAAAAACAGGCATGGGAATTGTATGCCCACTGGCATATATACGTGGCAGTAAATTTTACGGTACGCTTCCAGGTATATCCCATATGGCCCAAGTTTAAGTGAGAAAAAACAAAGTGTGTCAATGTAGGTACAAAAGGAAACAATTTTCATCAATTTCTGCATACTGAGGCAACAGACTGGCCTCCAGAATACCCAAATTCATTTTCGAGTGGAGGACTTCGCTCTCTTGGACTCCCTATCAGGGCCTAGGCTTCCCTTGGATATAGATTTTAGGCCGAATACTAACCAGCCACTTTTTCCAGTTCCCATGCCTGAAAAATGTTTTTCAATACAGATCAATTATAATGTGATTTAGAACAAGTTGTAATAATCTTTTTAGATTGTAGAAGGTGAGAAATTCTAAGCAGTTTTCACAAACTGGTTATGTTATATAAAACTAAATCACAGAAACCTGGATATCTAATGTTAAGAATTCTTTATACCTTGTTTTGTTTACTTTCAGCCAATTACACAGTTGACTATATCACGGGGGATAAGATGAACTTTGCTACAGTGTTTGCCATTCTCTTCAGCAGTGTCACAGGCATTCTTAATGGTGCCAACATGTCTGGTAATTAAAAATATAATGTATTCAAACCTTTTGCATCAAATATCACAAGTATTTCACAGTCTGTGGTTTTAGCAGATGATCCTGCATGGAGACTATAAAAAATGAAAACTCAAATGAACTTAAGGTGAAACACAGTGTTAGTTTTACCAGTATAAATGCAATTGAAAACAAAGCAGATGGTGCCCTAGGCTTTTTTTCACCCGCCGTCTTGATAGTGGGTTACTAGTTGAGATTCATTTCGTGGTGGTGGGTCACATATGTAATAATTTCTGGGAGAACCATGATTTATATTGTATGGTTATAAAACAAGCCAACCTTGTTTTAATGCTTGGTTAAGATTTGACAATGGCAAAATAACCACAAACAATAAAACCTATAAAGTTTAAAGAATAGAACGTTCAACATTGTTTGGGGTAAAAAATTGAATATCAAACTCGTTACCACTTATTGTCAAATTCATGTTGCTTGTGAAATAATTTGATAATAAATGACAACTCGTTTAATAACCTCTATATTATCCATTGTGCTCATTTTCTTTAAATGACAGCAAAACAATGCTGCGACTTCGAGGTGAAAGGTTATTATTTATTTTTCTTCAATGATCCCCTGCACAAAAAAATAAATATCAGATATTGAGGGTCATGCTGTGGTTACTATTAATCAAGGGATGAGTGGATATAAGCATGAAAATAGAGAAATATACGTTTTTCTTTTTACATATTGCTTACCTGTACTGTAGAGTACTAGTCCCCTAGAGTTATTTTTTAATTTGTACCTCAGAATCCGTTTTTGTCTTATTAACAGGTGAGCTGAAGGATCCCAGTAAGTCGATACCAAAGGGGACACTGTCTGCTGTGGCTTTCTCCTTTGGCTCCTACTTTGTTGTTTTCCTCCTGATTGGTGGATCCTGCACAAGGTTCGTTTTTTTTTCAAAATTAATAAATTTTAAAACATTTTTAATTTCAAATATGATTTTCACAACCCGTGAAGCCAATCGAAGTAATCGGCAATGCCGTGGAGATTGCTGCAGAGTTTTTCATTCTCTGCGGCACGTTTTTTGGCTTGGACTAAAAAAAATTGTTTACAAGATATATTTTTTTCTTATTATTAAAAATAAAGTATGCTTTACACTACAATTGCTGTGGAAAATGCATTTATTTTGCCGCGAACATTTTCTTATTTGCAGGGGTTGATTTTTATTAATGTTTAAAGTAGTGTGTAGTGGTACATACAGCCATAAATTTTCATTATAATAATAGTTTATATTTTGGAATCATTATAAATTAAAATTAACACATTTGTAATAATATATTAAAGAGGATTTTCATTGATATTTCCAGCAGTATACATATATAGTGGCATAAAGCAAGTAGCCTTTTAAGAAACAAATAAAATCTTACATTGCATAGAGAAGTATAATTATTTATGTAGTTTTTTATAGTAAAATATGTTCTGTATATATATATTTTGTACAGCATTTAATTTTTATTTTGGTAGTTTTCTAAATAACTATAGTCTGTTTGTGCTACTTGGATCATGGTTTTTGACAAATAAAAAACAAAATATATAACTTACATCATTAATGTTGATATTTTTTGAAGAAAAAAATATGTCCTATTTTTTGTGTAGGTTAGTTTGTCCATTGGTTCTACAATGTTTAAACCGCAGTGAAAAGTAATTTTTTTACATTTCGAGCAGGCATTAATTTGACCGCCATTTTGCAGACGTCGGACAAATCTATATAGATTGGGGATGTTAGGTAATTATTTGTATA
>JAULBS010114070.1:0-14793 GCA_032355785.1 Symmetromphalus regularis | reverse complement strand
TTAAACAGCAAGGTATCTTTTATATGCACTATCCCACAGACAGAACAGCACATAACATGGCCTTTGTTAAACCAGTTGTGGACCACTGGTCCGTGTAAGTGATATACACCTACCCACTGAGCCTTGCGAAGCACTCACTCTGGGTTGGAGTCGATACTGAGATTAAAAGTCCCATGCCTCGACTGAGATTTGATTTCAGTACCTACCAGCCTCGAGTCCGATAGCTTAACCATTGCGCCACATAGTAGTTCTGGAGTATTTCTGTATTTATGTCTTCATCTATGACAACGCTGTCCTGGGCACAGAACTCAGGTTCCTGTGCTGTCTGTCCAGGACAGAGGTTAGTGTTACTAGGGGACACGAAACCCGCTGCTTTTCTATAAATAGCAAGGGATCTTTTATATGCACTATCCCAAAGACAGAATAGCATATACCACGGCCTTTGTTAAACCAGTTGTGGACCACTGGTCAGTGTAAGTGGTATACACCTACCACAGAGCCTTACTGAGCACTCACTCTGGGTTGGAGCCGAAACTGAGATTAAAAATCCCATGCCTTGACTGAGATTTGATCCCAGTAACTTACCAGCCACGAGTCCGATAGCTTAACCACTGTGCCACAGACGCCTGTTTTCTTATTAGTAGCAAAGGATCTTTTATATAGAAACCACTGGTTGGTGCAAGTGGTGTATATCTACCCAATGAGCCTTACAGAGCATTCACTCTGGGAAGGAATCAGTATTGTGATAAAAAAAACATGCCTTGACTGAGATTTGATCCTAGTACCTACCAGCCGTGAGACCGAAAGCTTAACCACTGCGTCTCCAAGGCCAGTCCTTACTTTCCTACAAAGTGTTAAGAATTTAACAACTGCACCACTGTGACTAGATTTTATATGGGGTGATTAATAATCATAATTTTCAATACTATAAGTTTAGAGCCCCGTATTTTACTTACTATCACAGGTAAAATGGACTGGTTCAGGTGAGAACTTGATATGAATGACGACTTTGATGGACATGGACTCGAGACTATTTTCACAAACTGGGCTCATGATAATTCCCAGGTTTGTCTTCTCATCTGTTGACTTATATTTTACTTTTAACCTGAAAAATGCCAAACAATACAATCAACAATATTCCATGTTTTTCTGTCAGAAATATATATATGTATAATCTGTTTATAAACCTTTAAAAAACTTCATCACTTGTGTTTAATACCAATATATACACATAATACAGTATCCAGAATGGTTTTTGAATGCAATAGGGTATTTGTTTCCCATTAAATAATCATTTCTAGTACAATTCTAATGAAGAGTAAAAAGAAAATACTAACTCTGCAACCATCTGACAAAAAGCATTGGATTCTTCATCAATAAAAATACGTTTGCGTAGTTTCTCTGGTGAACTAGCCTGAAAAGAACATAAATAATGACAATAACACATATTAGACACATACAGTATTACAGAAGTACTACAGGGTGTCTCACAAAGCAGCTGAGGCCCTGTCACATTGTATTAGTGTGGGATTTATCACATTCAATAGTTCAGTTATTTTGTGCGTTCATGTATCAAGGACTAACGAACCACTTGAAACACTAAGTACATTGACATTTGTGTGGTTGTATTGATAGCTTAACAGTAGCTGTTCAAAAACCTAAATACAAATTACAGAACTAAAACTAAAAGTTGCAGGGCTCACCATACACATAACCAAATTAGCCAATAGCTAATTTTTATTTAAAAAATTATACAAACAGGCTAAAACAATTAATTATTTAGGTAATATATTTTATTCTAAATAAGTTTCTTTTTAATAATTTTAATTAAATATTGAAAATAACTGAAATTTGGTAATTTTTTCCATGCTTATTCCTAAAATAGTGATATTTTAAAGCCACAGTCATTAACAATTTGCAAAAGATTGCATTTCTAAAACAAAAATACTGTATATAATATACATACACTATTTTAAACATTTACAAACAGTAAATATTGAAAATATAAACCTTGCTTGTAAGTTTCCATGACTTTGGTCTTTCAGGCACATCTAAGTGAGGTTCAACCGTCAATGCAGATTCTTCAACTGGAATAAGTTGGTCAAGTACTGGATACAGATGTTGTTTTGCTTCAGTTTGACTTCCTATCAAGCCTGGAGTAAAGTTAAAAGTCCCTTCAACACTAGAATTGATTGACTCCCTGTTAAAAGATTGCGGTAAAGCATCTCCTAATGAATAACTCACAGAATCTTTCCTTGAAGGACAAGAAATAGATTCCTGTCGGCCACGACTATACAGAGGATCAAAGTAAGACAGAGAAAAGTATTCTTGTTCTGCTACTGGTTCATGATGGAAGCTCATTAAATCTCCATTAGTAGGAACACCACCCTCAGGTCCATTACTAAGAAACATGTTACTGTTAGCACTATTGTTTGTAATATCATAAGCAGCAGTCACATTTATTCCTATATCATCACTCCAACTAGCAGGTCGAGGAAGTTGACCTCTGTTTTGGAAATTTTGATCAAAAATATCAAAATGAGTTTGAGGTACAAATGGATTGTCACCTGCAGCTCCTGGTGGAGGTACAATGTCCAGATTGAATCCTATAGGTGGAGCTGCACACAAGTTGATAGGTCCTGCAGCGGATGAATTATTAGATGAGTTATTGAATGTGATCGGCATCTGTTTGGGAGTGGAAACATTTGGATTATCAGGACCGAAGATCCCAGGGTTCCATCCATAATCCTGAACCTGTCTGCTTTCAAAGGGATTAGCACATGGTGGTCTTGGATCAGTCTGGATGGGTACATAAGGTAGCCACGGTCTCCTAGGCGTGACTTCACTGAAAACATGAGATATATCAGGATATGCATTTTGCTTGGATCCTGAAGAAATATCCTCCATGGAAGAACTCCATCTTTTATTGGAATTAAGATTAGACAGCGTTCTTGAGAAATCAATACCATGCAGGTCATCAAAAAACCTACTTGAATCAGTAGCTGTATTATTTGCTGGTAGAAAGGAGGTTGTTTCTGGTGACAGCGATATAAGAATGTCTGACTGATCGGAGTGAAGGCCTGATGGCTTGTTGTTAGGAACATTAACTGGATTTGTGCATCTGTCTCTAAGACTGCTTTGCCTTGGAGGTACTTGAGGACCTTCAAAATTATGCTGCAAACTGGCTTCTCGACCAACACCTTGTCTGCGAGGTGGAACTGGGGGAGCACTTATGAAAATTGGGAAATTAGAATTTGGTGGTGCCGCCATTGGTAAATGTCTCAAAAATGTACAAGATTAATGGATTTATGAAATTTTTGTTTAAAGACAACTTACACAAAGGTGAGCACTACAATGTGCAGCAATCACTTCATAAAATGTATTTAAAATTAATTATTTTGTTTATATGCACCATTTATTGTATTGTTGAGTTCAACAGTAAAGGCATATTAATTAAGTCTTTAACTGATATGTCATGTTTTGCAGACACATTCGCCATATCAGCAGAACAACCTAAAAAAAGAAAAGAAAGTTAATTACAAAAAAACTTTTTTAATAATAAAAAGAATCTTTAATAATTATGTAACAAATGTTTTCAAAATTAATTTTAACTAAATTACCAAAATCAGAGAACTCAAACTTAGATTTTATTAGTACCAAAATATTATAATCATAATGTAAGACTTCTGACCGCTCCAGAATCATGAGAATCTGAATGCATGACAGAAGTTCAAAAAGAAGACTCTTGATTAGCTTACGCAATATGCTATAAAAACTGCTTTAACCAGTGGTCTTTGAAACTGACAAATGTATCAAGTGATAATCAAGCGATTTTTGTAAATAATTACACTGATCATAAGAAATTCTAACAGCGTGACACTTACAATTAGTATATCATCACAAATGACAGCTTCTAGCTACAGAGAGCAGCCATTTTTTTTTCATCTGGGTTATTTTTAGATTTATCTTACCAATCGAAAAATACACATTTAGCATATTAAAAAAAATGCTTATATGTGTTTGTCTTTTAAATACAGAATAACTTTAAACTTTAAAAAGTATCAATAACTGCCACATATAAGAAGCATCTATAATTTATCATATATTTTTGTTTTATGGACGTTTATTATGGATTGGTAGAAATACAAGTAATCAGGAACGACAATTCAAGATAGTATTCAAGCAGGAAGAGTAGCAGGAAGTGGGCGGTACTGAGCTTGTCCTTTATGATTTAAAGGCCTTCGGTCCTTTTTTTTTAATTTACTTTTTTAAATTAAAAAAAAATACTACTAATAATTTATTATTATTGTTAGTAGTATTATTAGTATTATTACTTAAATACGTTAAACGAAATATATTCATTTCGTTGTTTTATTAGTAAAATATACATGTTAATTAAAACAAAATTGCGACTGCTTCTTTAATGGGAGCGGGATATAGCTCAAATGGTAGTGTCCACCTGTAAAGCTCTTGGTCGTCGAATCGATCCTTCTCAGTGGACCTATTTGCAATTTGTGATATTTTCCGTTCCAACCAGTGGCCGTGGCATGTGCTGTCCTGTCTGTGGGGCATATAAAAGACACCTTGCTGCTTATTGGAAAGAGTAGCTTATGTGGATGTAGCTGGTTTCCTCTCGACATATGTCAGAATGACCATATGATTGACGTCCAATAGCCGATGATAAATTAAAATCAATGTACTCTAGTTGCGTCGTTAAATAAATCAAACCTTACTTTTTGCTTCTTTAATGATACACCTAGCACATTAGGTCTGGATGCCAACCATACGGTATCAGCGAATTAGAATTAGGATCTGTAGAAGAAACCCGCTGCAAATACACAGACTACTTTTTAGGGTGTGGTTTATACATGTCATTTACCTTTAAAAGGACAACACACACCACAATATTTGTATTAAACCTGTCAAGGACTGATCTGCATCTCACACAACCTCCAACGTTTGAAAAATTACCATTATTGGTCCACTTTAAAATATACACATATATCTGAAGACAACTGGGAGATACGGGTATATGTATGCTTTATATACTGTATACAAAATATATAAACTTTAATGGGAAGTTTTAGGAGGAATTTGTAGTTTACAGCCAACATTTGTTTAATAGCCATTGATACTTATTTTCATGCTTATAATATATTTTCTTTAAACATCATTGGTTAGATAATGTACATGTCTATACTACAGTATGTCTAATAAAATAATTATGATTAATATGAAGAAAATAAATTATTTTATTTTATTCCGGAATTAATACTAGGATATGAAAAGATCAAGTGTAGAATTAGTATTCACAAATTTGAATTGTTTCAAATAACGTTTTTCAAATATTTGTTTTTACCTATTTCTTGTCTAAACATTACTTACCAATTCAGAAAATTAATGTACGTTTAGAAATACATGTCTATTTTCAGTTCATGACTGACACGGACGACTTTCACATGTTTAGAATTTCTGAGAATCCATTATTACTAAGTATATGACAAGCTTTGGCAATAAATATTATTTGAACAATATACAGCCCGTGGCATTTTGAACTTATGACTCACTATAAAAGATTGATATTAAATGTCCAATCTGATTTGTGGTTACTGTAATTAGGTATTCGATCCTCTCAACAGACTTACTTTTGAATGTATTGTTAATAATGAACATACATAACATGAATGGATAGGCTTCTGTATTTAGAAGTTAAGAAAATAGCCATTACCGTCTATTCATTTCGTATTGTAACTTCATACACATGGGCGTAAATCCCGAGGGTGGGGGACACGTCCACTCAATTTTTGGATAGGGAGATACCTATATAAATATCCCCGCCCCACGTTTTGCTTAGAAAAATTGAAATTAAAATGCCTAAATAATAATCTCTGCCAGTATTTCTCTTTATGGTATTAATATAACACTTTAAAAAAAATTTAACAAACGGGGATTGTTGAAAAGTTACAACCTAATCGGCTTTTGGATCCCGGCCTGTTGAAGACACACCCCCTTCCCATCTCCCAGGTCCAGCCCTGTGTATCTTCATTCTTTTTTTCAAATCATGGCTTCTTGTTTTTGCTATTGTCAAATTTCACTTCTTCTTTTTTTTTTATCTTCAATACACGTATATCATTGAAGTACAAATTAAAATAGGAACATCACGGAAATGAAGACCTAAAGACTGTACTGGCATTATGATCAGGGGCGGATCAAGAATGTATATTGCCGAGTGGACGTACATTCTATTGTCAGGAGGCACGTGGCCGGATGATCCCCCGAGATCTAATCCTTAGTAAAAAAAAATTCTGTACTTAATCAAAAGCATTTGCAATTTGAGAACAAATGATTGTTTGTTGAGGATTAAATATGGTCATTTTAAACTCTATTCATGCGAGTTTCGTTAGTACGTTACAATACTCTCATGAATAAGTAGTTATACATGTTCTTTAAAATGTTAATATATTTGAAATAAAATAACATCACAACGAGCTGGGATATATTTAAAAACAACAAATCATATGAGAAGAAATTGTTTATTATAAAACCATAGCATATCGACAAGCATAATAGTTTTGAAAGTTCACACATGTACACAAGACCAGCCTGTTAGGCTCACTGAGTGATTGAAGTCAGTTCTTGATAGTCAGCCATGTTGTCCCTCTTCCTTAAAATAGTTCAAATCCACATACACACATTATAACATTTAAATAACTATGTAATATATATTTTGTAATAAAAGTTCAATGTTATACTGAAAACAGTCCAATTTATTTCTGTTATCACTAATGTTTGAAAAAAAACCCTGTTCAAATCAGTTACTAGTATTTGAACAACTGTTCATGGTATTTAGTGGATAAAGCAACCATTGACAGATTGAATCAGTACACATGTATGGGTATCATTACTTGAGCTTCTGCTATGTGCAGAGGTAGAACTTGAATGAAATAAAACTGGATGTAAGATCAAACATTAGTTTAGAACAGTTTAATAATCACTGTGACACTTCAGAACGTCCATGACGCTACCCATAACATTTTGAAGGACTTCAACTATCAGGTGTTGTAAGTTGGACGTGAGGGTTTTAGTTCAAATTCATATTAGATGAGGTTCAATTTGGGATGCGTTCAGTACGAAATTGCTAGCTAGACTAGTTTTACGCTTCATATTAAACCAATGAGAACGTTGGGTACCAATTAAATTGTTACATAGCGACCGTGTATGCTAGCTTGTCCTGAACGCAAGGAAGGTTTACAATAGTGATTAATTTCCAAATATATGAATACTATCCTACCTTAACTTCAGTGTATATGAAGAAGACAGAAATAGAATCATTAAACGATGAGTAGGAATAAAACCCAAATATAGTCCATTAGGCAGTGATGGTCTGTCATAAATACATTAAAATTCCAGTCTAAAGATAAACCATGCCAAAGCCATATATACTTTACTTTCAATACCAATATTCAATAAATTGAACCCAACAGGCGATCTTGTTTTATTTATAAGTTCATATAAAAGATTTCTTTTCCAAAATATACAAAATTTGGCTACAAAAAGTGACAGCTTTTATGTTGTGCAAAATGATCACATCTCATTAGAAATAAACATAACAGTGAACGTGTTATGCTCTTCACTATAATTATGTAACACACCATTCAGAAAAAAAGCTACTTTCTGTGTCAATAAAGCAAACTTTTTAACAAATGCATTGAGTTTACATTTTATAATATGTAGGTTTACGCATGTTAGTAATATTCTACCTCTTTACTGATAACCCAATGTCTATAAGGTTTTTAAGAAACCTAATTTCCTTTCTTGATTAAGGAGGCTATGCATTTCAAAAACTGATTCCCTATTAAAATTAGAAAATGTTTTGAATGAAGCACGTGGTAAGCTGATCCCATGTTAAAACAGGAAATCTTAAATCTGAAGTGTATGGAATGACAAATACGATATCATATATACCATACGACACATTTAGTAAATATAAAGCATGCTGTAGAGAAACAGAAACTGACTCTTTCCCTGACCTACACATTGTTGCAAACAAGGTAACAGAAACATCACCTTTTACTTTAGATTCCCACAAAATGTTTATTTTTCTATTATAAAAAAAATAAAAATAAAATATTTATATATATTATAATGATCTTAAAATAATGCCTAAAAATAAGTATTGTTTAGTTAATATTTTCGAAACTTGTAATAAATTGTTGATAAAATTTTAATTTTTATTTCAATCTGTTTAAAAAAAAGCTCCATGTTTATTGACTACATATTTTTTGTGTTCACAGCTGAAAAGCCATATTTAAAAAAGACTAAAACTATTATTACAAGAATATAACAATAATAATTAAAATACTGAGATTATGATGAATCCATGTTGTCCTGCTGTATATCTTTCATTTGAACTTGATGATCTCCTACCAAATTAATCCATTAAACCGACCAGTGGTCTACAACTAGTTTATCAAAGACTGTGGTTTATCCTGTCCATGGGATAGTGCATATCGTATAAAAGATCCCTTGTTGCTTATCGATAAGAGTAGCTGAATTAGTGTGGCAGCAGTGGATTTCATCTTTCCTACTAACACTAACCTCTGTCCTGGACAGACAGCACAGGAAGCTGATTTGTGCCCAGGACAGCATGGTTGAACCTTATTTTGATATAAGCATGAAAATAAATAGCTTCATATGCTATAAAAGAAGAGAATCCTACGTGATATCAGTGAGTATTGAATTTCACAGACTTAATTAAAATATTGACAATGAATAACTTTCAATGTAAAATCTGTGGAATCGTTTTTTGTATAATCAAACTGGTGAAAACGGTTTTAGTGAATTTTTGAATCTAGCTCTTCAGTTATTATATGGTGGGCATTTGTTATTTTCCTGAGGGTTGCAACAACGTAACATAAAAAGCAAAATCATTATTGCACTCCGATAATTATACTACTGAACATCTATGTAGAAAAGACTGACACGTATATAATAAAGAACACATATATAGATCTACAAACATGCACAGTAATCAATATAAATTCACCATTAATACAGATGATCCATTAATATACAGAATGAGATGCAACAATAGCACATAACACTGTTTATAATTATCATACACAATATTTCATTTACTAACCACTTTTAGCAAACAACTTTCCATATTTCTGCCCTTTTGTAAAATATACCGTTACAGAACACATCAGTAAAGAAAATAGTTATGAAAATTGAATAATGATTGACCTATAAAGTCATATATGATATAAACTAACAATGATGTCTTTGATTTCAGTTTGGAAATTGTAATTAATTATAAAATGGTAATAAATATTTATAAAATGTTATTTCTCACAAAATTAAATTGGCTAAAATATACTCATTCAATGTTAAAAAAAATTGTTTAATTTTATTACTAAACTGTTGTAGCAGGTATATGTGAATGTAGAAATGTTGGTATAACATCGCTATGGTGACCTCATTTAATGACCAGTCTACAGAACCTCCTGTGTTTACCACCACTGACCAGGGGCGTCGAGAGTGGCAGTAGGCCCAGGGTATGGGTGCTGCATAGGGCCCCCTGGTGACTTGAGACTAATATATCTATTTTATATAAAAAGATTTTATGGGTCCTTGGTCATCCACGGGCCCTGGGGCACTCTCCCCTGCTGACCCCCTACCCCCGGTGGGCTTGCCACTGACTGACGCTTGGCATTACCATGTTAGGTAATCAAAAATTCTAAACAAATCAGACAAACCAAATTCCAATGTAAATGTTTGAATCAGTAAGTACTGGTTCTGTAGCCATGTATCTTAGCAAATGATTGAATGAGGGGCTACAGAGTCTGAAAATATTTTTATTCAGCCAAACAAAATAACTTTAGTGATGTTTTTATTAATTGTCCCCTAAAAGAGCAGGGCCGGTGCCAACCCGGGGGGCTTTTGCCTCCCCCTATAATCAACGGCACCTTTGTTTTGTGACATTATCATTTATTACGTTATAGGTGCCCCTATTCAATCTCTCCACTCACCTATATTTAAGTGGCTGCACTGGCACTGAAGAGGGTGTCATGCCCCCGACTGCAGTCCCTGCCCCCAACTCTGCAGTCCCTGTCCTTGCCTCCAATTTCTGTTTTAATGAGGTATGGTAATCGGTCTTTATACCAACAGTACTACATTCAAACAAGCAGATATTTATAAACTAAAGTATTGAGCAAATGTCACCCAAATTTGTGGCCAGTTTCTGGTTAATGCACTTGGTCTGATATACCTATTCTTTGAACAACTACATGTTTCTCTACACTACAAACAAGAACATATTTTATATACGACCCTCCACCCCTATATTTCTACAGTAGATTCATCAATCAGTGGATTGGAATCAGTCTAATATATTCTGCAGGGATGGAAGAATTTAAACAACAAAAGCACAGAATTACAAACTATACAGATGCAGCTAAGAGATATTTACAAATTATTCGCATAAATTATCAACAGTCTACATAGCTGCCGTTTCAAAATTCAATAAACTATTCCAGATTTAAGCCAAAACTATTTTATTTAATTATTTATGGTATTTGTTTTCATAATTAGTAATAAAATGTCATCAATTGCAATCTAATTAAAATGAGATCTAAAGAAATCTTTCTCCTTCTCTACAGAGAAATATGATTTTTCAGATCCCATTTTAATTTGAAAACAAAAATCTGAATATTGGATTTAAACATATTTTAAATGCACCAAACAAAATAAAATATTGTTTTCTTATGATGTGATGCTGTATAAAAAATATCACATCTTTGAATGATAAATCATTGTTTTTAAAATATCAACATCTCAATCAATGAGGTAATGTAAATAAATTTGTTCAAATAAATCAAGGACAGCAACTCTTGAACAAAAATAATAAACTTTGCACAAAAGTAGTAACTTTTGGACAAACATAATAACTCTTGGTCAAGGACAGCAACTCTTGAACAAGGGCAGTAACTCTTGGATAGCTAACATTTATGAATCTATAGATATTACCGGGCCAGGTTGAAAAAACATTTTAAAAATTGGAATTGTTTCATAGGCTACTAAAATTCTAAGTGATAGAAAAGTATAATTTTTCATATCCCATGCTTTCATGGAAGTCAAGGGATAATTGGATAAAGAGATCCATGGCACAATTCACACCAGCACCATTATTAAAAAGTAATTTTGTTTGTTCCTTATTTTGATTAATCATAAATACACGTACGGCCCAAGTCAGTTAAAGGCAATTGTACTTCACTCTCATTTGGCCCTGTTGTTCTTTCTAGCCTAAAACATGCTTGTATCACTGGAAATCCAGAACATGTATACATAATGTGTATATATATTTGAATACAATAATACAGAAAGGAATTAGCATTGTCTATACGCTGTTTGTGAATACAAAAGGTACAAAATAAAACATGTATATATTATTAAACACTTATTCTTTAAACTTGTTCTTTCAAGAATTTAAAATTCAAACATTTACATACAGATTTAAGCGGCATCAGAACTGGGGCAGCAGGGGTGGTGATCACTGCTCCAATATTTGGACCAAATAAAAAAACTTCTAATTTTTGGAGTGTGATTTTGGGATCGGGATGACATTTACCTCCCTGATATTAATTTGCTTCCGATGCTCCTGGATTTATAGAAAACCTAGCATGAGACACCATACTGGAATTATGCAGAAGATCTTTACCAGACATTTTTGTAAAATAGTTGTGATATCATTTATTTCCATGGGTGTTGGAATTTAACAAGTACAAGTTATTTCACCACTCCCTCTCTCTCATTTTGTTCCTCAACTTAAACCAGATTTACGGTTTATCTCCTCCTTTGACTTAAACGTCTTTTAACAATCCTGTATTTAAATGTTAAATTTTGAAACTCTAAAAAAGCTCAAGTGTGCAAGGTTTTTAATAATTAGTAACACTGGCAAAATGAAGATATTAACTTAACAAGAAGCTAAAATACAGTCCATATATCTCCAACGTTAATCAAGATTCCCACATTGAGATATCAATTTCCAAGTTTTTATAGAACAAAATACTATAGGGTTTTACTGGAAAAGAAAGTACACCAGCTTAAAGTTAAAGCTGGTACCTAGGAAAGATCTCAAGAAAAGCCCAACATGAAAGTATTGATATTTTCCTTGATTTTCCAAGAGTTTTTAAAAACACATCTTTCAGTTTTAAGTGCTTTTTTTTATATATATACATAAGAACCCTGCTAACACATGCTGCTGTTTTGTTTGATTTTGAACTGAAATATATCTACAGACTCTACACGTCTTAAACACTACTGAAATTAAGATGTTTTGTTTGTAAATGGAACGGAAATGAAAAATCAACATTCTACTATAGTATTTGACAAAAACAAGGGTGATGTGTGCACATGATGGCTGTTCTCTAATTAACACACTAAACACGTTTCTTCACTCAGTTTCGTCCAGATTCAGTGCACATCTGATAGGTAAGCAAAGCTACACAGAAATCTCTGTCCCTTTGTCTACACACTGAAACAAAACAAAAAATAAATTTTAAAAGTAATATTTAAAATATAACAACAAAAACAACCTCATATCTTTAACATATATGTTATAAAGGGCATATGTTAAAATTTTTACAGAAAAGTAATAATACACACAAACAAATACACACAAACACACACAAACATACACAAATACATACACACACAAATACATAAGTACATACACACACAAATGCATACACAAACACACATACATACACATACAAAAACACACACACAATTTGTCTAAATAAAATTACATTTACCAATCATAATTTATCTTGTTTAAATTTACCACTATTTTAAACAGTTTTTCAAGAAATGACCCTAAAATATCAGAAAATTGACAAAAACAAAATTCTATTCAGAGTGAGTCCTGCTTGTCGGTAAACGCACTGTTGGAGGCAATTCTAGGGAAAGAAAATGGTTGAACAAGTGTTAATTATTTTTGTTATTCAAAGCTGTACACATATTTTGTACCCATTAGTTCATTTGTATAAGCTCAAGAGCTTAAGAAAAGTATGTTTTTCATTTAAATATCAAGATATCATTTGTATGTATTTCAAATTAAAAATATAAATAAAGTGTACATACGTTGTATCTCGAATAGCACAACATAAGACCATGGCGAAGATCATACCCAGAATCTGAAGAAAAAACAAAATCATTAGTTATTAGATATATTTAAAGTTTTATCATAACAGAACGAATTCACCGTTTTCGAAATAAATTGAAAACTCACTTTCATTAATATTAGAGTTACAGCCCTTTAGTAATCAGGTGATTGTTAATTTAATTCATATTATCTTAAAATTAATAATAAAATAATAATTATAAATGACTAAATGTATGAATTGGTTGTGACATAAACATTAGGAACTGAATTATTGCATTAACAAAACGTGGCCATCACAGTCACAAAAACAACCATTATAATTTAGTAAAATGTTTTTACAATCATTAAAAAAACTACCTAAAATAAAATAATTTCATATAGTAATTAAACAGCATTATAATGATAATGATAGATTATGTTATTTATGTGCAGTTACTATAGCAATGCCAGTCAAAAACTCCAGCTATAATATCAAGTACAAGATGGAGTCAAAGAGACAATATTGATGGTATCAAGCCTGTCTTACCAGTACAACAGCGATACCAATGAAAACTCCAGCTACAATTATAAGATGATCAGCCACGAACTGAAAGAACTTCTCATTACATGGCTGAAATGACAAAAATAAACATGTAAACATCATTTCTCCCATTCTTTCTGTTATTTTCTACAATAGTTATGGATTTTTTTTTTTAAATTGATGCATGTCTAGATATATTTGTTCTCATCTGAGCTAAATACAATGCATACTCGATTTTTTAGATCATTTAAAGCTATATATTTATTGTAAAGGTCACATTAAAAAATTCAATATAATTTACAACAATGTAACTTGCTATATGTTTTCTTGTCCTATCTGTTTTCTTGTCATATCTGTTTACTTGTCATATCGGTTTTCTTATCATATCAATTTTCTTATATCGGTTTTCTTGTCATATTAGTTTTCTTGTTATATCGTTTTTTTTGTCATATTAGTTTTCTTGTCATATCAGTTTTTTTGCCATATTGGTTTTCTTGTCATATCGGTTTTCTTGCCATGTTTTTTTTTTCATATTGATTTTCTTGCCATATCAGACTGTGGTCACTCATTGTTTTCTTTAATTTATTTGACCTTGTTTTTTCTTGATTTTCTATTTTATTTCTTTATGAATATTTACAAGTATATTAAAACATATTTATAATATCAGGATATGATTTTTTAAATTGTATTTAAAATTGTGTAGAATTGTTAATTAAAATGAAGCAAGCATACCTGTAGATAGTTATCCGGGTGACAGGTGTCAGGAACTTCTGATGTCGTACTGTAGTCATCAGCTCCTTTTGTAGCACCACAACATTTTAACTGTAAAATAATGAACAATAATGAAACCATCATGCATAAAACTAGTCTTAATCAATTTTAAAATGTTTAATTTGGTAATATATATCAGGCATCTATTAAATAATACTATTTTCACACACAGATAATTATTATTAATTAACATGAATTTTTGAAATGACAAGTGGGAAAGCATATATAAAAGATCCATTGCTGCTAAATGGAAAGAGTAGCCTATGTGGCAGTAGTGGGTTTTCAGCATCTGATATTCATTTTGTGTGCTATGGGGGGGGGGGGGGGGGGGGGTGGT
>JAULBS010114059.1:0-14793 GCA_032355785.1 Symmetromphalus regularis | reverse complement strand
TTTAAAAATACTTTTGGATTCCCTTTCCAAGCTATTTTAATCTGTTCATGTTTTGGTGTGACCTAACTTTGGAGATATCCTACAGTATATAAATGACTTTTTAGGGTCAGTTCTAGGATAAGGGTTAGGGTCAGTTTTGGGGTTAGGGTTAAGGTCAGTTTTGGGGGTTAGGGTTAGAACTTGCAACTTCAAACCTACTCCCAGTGTGATGACACTTTTTTTGTGCACTCAAACATCATAACCTGCACATGCACAATGGTTCCAATTTTACTCGAATTATAGCAATAATGGTACAATAATAATTTAATAATTTTCTATTAAAATGATCTTTTTAGAAAATTAAAAGAATTATATATTTAAGAAATGAACTTTGATTATGAAATAAAATAATGTTCTTTTCTTTCTTTGACGTGTAATATTGTTTTGTTAATTCCTAAATATAACTATTTGTGAAATAATTAATACTGACATATATTCAAATATTCTGTAAAAAATAGGACTTGACAACAAAGTTGTATAATTTTAGCATTTAAGCTCAAGTTATGTTTGGCTAAAAACTTTTGAATTTGACTAAGTAAAATTCTGTTTGGCTAATTGTTTGGCTGTAGCTATTTTTATCCCAGGGTGAGCCATGAATACTAATAAAAATTAAAAATTCTTTTCATAATAATATTAAAAATTCCTGATCTATGTTATAATAATAATATAAAAAATTCCTATCTATGTTATAATAATAATATTAAAAATTCCTGATCTATGTTATAATAATAATAATATTAAAAATTCCTGATTTGTTATAATAATAATAGTATTAAAAATTCCCCGATCTGTTATAATATTAAAAATTCCTGATCTATATTATAATATTAAAAATTCCTGATCTGTTATAATAATAATAATATAAAAAATTCCTGATCTGTTATAATAATAATAATATTAAAAATTCCTGATCTATGTTATAATAATAATAATATTAAAAATTCCTGATCTATGTTATAATAATAATATTAAAAATTCCCAATCTGTTATAACAATAATAATATTAAAAATTCCTGATCTATGTTATAATAATATTAATAATAATATTAAAAATTCCCGATCTGTTATAGTAATATTAAAAATTCCCGATCTGTTATAATAACACCAATATTAAAAATTCCCGATCTACTGTATCTATTATATTTTTCATATCGAGAAAAACTTATTTTTTTAGGCTAAAATCTTACAACAAGTTTGTTCTCCTTTCTGTTGATGATGACTGCAGTGATCTGCTGGTCCATGAATATCAGAATCATCAGCAACATGGCCGGGATAATCATCACAAAGATCATCCACCATGGATTACGTCCAATCGGGTTCACCAGCCAGCCACGATCAGGTATTGTTGGCTGTTCAAAGAGAATTTATTTATTTAATGATCCCCAGCACAAAAGTAAATGTAGGGTATTGGGGGGTCACAAAGTGGTTACTTCAAAAGTTTATTAAACAAATATACATTTTTATTACTAACATATATACATACAAATCAATGATATTAAAACATATACGAAATATGGACTTGAAACAAATTAGCTAAGACCATGGTAAATAAAAACAAACTCATTATATCACTGACGAAAAACAAATTTGCTATAAAAAACAGTTTCGTTTGAACTGAATAATAAGCTATGGGTGGAATCGAAATGATTCCATTACACCCTCATTAACAAATATACTATCTCTAACAGGCCACATTTGAATTCACAAAAAGACTGCTTACATATGCAGTTGAAGTATAAACATTATGACTTTTCTATATTATTTGGAAAACTGACACATTAGCATTGGATAAAAATCCCAAATTTGTTGAGTGTTGTCACAAAAACATTTCCTTCCTTAGGTTAAAACTGTGGTCTTATACCAGACATGCCATAGGAATCTTGGCCTTCAAAAATAGAAATCTCACCCTCCAAACTAGGAATGTTATCAGTGATGATTCAGGAGTGTGTTTGTAACGTTTTTGAAGTCAAGTTCAAGGCCTTACCCAACTGGAAAACATCGGGGCTGTTCGGAAGACTGATTTCTAGACTGATTTATTTTATATCGCCACTCTTGCTATACTCACTATTCCATAAGTTTAAATAACAAGGTAGGAAACCAATCTACAATTCTTGGCAGAGAAGAGGGAAAAATTTTTTTTCCGGTGTTAACAACATCTGTGTGTTCCAAAACATGATCTGACATCAAATAACAATTTTCTTTCTGAAGATCTGAATTTCGAACATGACAATCGTAATAGTGTAATCTTTGCTTTAAATTCGTAATGATTCCACCAAATTCATAATGATTGGCATATCTGACTTATACATGTATAAGTACTTACACTGAAAGTGGCTGGAACGTCAAGCTTCGGCGTTTTCAGACCAATCAGAATATCGGTTCCAATCATGAGAAGAATTGCAATTATAACAGCAAAATCACTGACCACTGACCTGACCTGTAGAATAAAATGAAATGATGAAAAGTGAGCTTAGAAACATTTGCCATTTCCATTTTCAACTGAATGTATGCAATTCCTGAGTGTTAAGGCAAAACGTAGCAAGTCACATTTTGGTCGACATTGAGCTAGTGCCATTTTTGGAGTTACTAGGTTTGGCCTCACCTTATAAAGCATACAAAGTTAACAAAATATGCCTTGATTGTCAATTTTTTTAATGGAAAAACCAAGTAACAGTTGGATTCTGTAATTCAACAATTTTATGTTCGTATATTTCCGTGTAACTCAAACAACTTCATTTTTCAAGTTATTACATCTTCGTGTGACTTGAACTGCATTTTTTATGTTCGTATATCATCGAGAAATACGAATAACTTAATTTTTTACGTTCGTTTATCTTCGTGTGATGTGAATTGCAATTTTCATGCTCGTGTATCTCTGTGTAACACGAACAATTTCATTTTTCACATTCACATATCTTCGGGTGACATTCTAAGTTTTCCCTTAACACTCGAGAATTACTCTTCTAAAATAGTTTGTTTTGTTTAATGACACCACTAGAGCTAATTCTATTATCAATCATTAGCTATTGGATGTCAAACATTTTGTAATTTTAACACATAGTTAAGTGTGAGTCAGCATCCGATGGGTTTGAACTACTGTCATCAACATGAGTCTGATGTCCTACCACTGGTATATATTGCCGAGGCTCACAAAGCCTACAACAGAGATAATTGTATATGACACATTTTGAGATTAAACAAACTGTTTAAACTTTAATGTTTTACAAAATTCTTAGATATTTGTCACCAAAAATAAAATTCCACAAATGTTTGGAAAAAGCAATGTATTCAGAATTCCACCATTTTCCCATATTTTTCCTTTAATAGGGGTCCCATATCGGGGGCTGACAGTGAAAAAACACACACAAAAAACATGTCCAAAATGATACTTTCGGGAAAAATGAATTTTAAAGTTGAAAGTGTCATGTAAAATCTGAATTTCTATAAGTCACAGATTCCTCCTGATAACCTTATGTATTTATTATGTATTTTATCACTTATATTTTATGTATTGTAAAGTTTGTTTTAATTAACCACGCCTCTAGAGCACATTGATTTTTATTTCATCATTCTGAAATATGTTTTAGAGGAAACCTGTTGTCGCCACATAGGCTACTCTTTCCGATAAACAGCAAGGAGTCCTTTATATGCACCTTCCCACAGACAGGACAGCACATACCAAGCCCTTTGATTAACCAGTTGTGGACCACTGGTTGGAACCGAAAATAACCCAAACTGCAGATAGAACTACTGAGAAGGATTGATTCGAGGACCGACCGGTTCACAGGTGGATACTCTACCATTTGAGCTACATCTCGATCCCGCATTTTACATATTGTTACATATATGTCGTTTCACCTTGATTGCCATTCTTTCTGTAATATTATTGTATTCCTCTGTTCTGCTCTATTCCTCGAACAGCATTTCTGCCAGAAAAAGATTTTTCCACATCACTTGGTCATTTATGAACAATGCTATGATTACTGTTGTATACTAACAGTCTAACTGATTATTAATGCGTTCTTTGTTGTCTCTGGCTAATTGAAGAACCTTTAAAAAATAATTATCCCAACAATTTGAGGGTACAAAGTCGTATCCTCAGAAAATTTAAGGATAGAGGCAAAAAGCCTGTTGATATAATCTGAATTACTTACTATTGTTGGGAAGAATGACGCACTACGAACGGACTTCAGTATCATGGCTAGAGTGAAGGTTCCTAGGAAAAGAAAGCAGCTGAGTAGGAACACGTCGGGGACATACTTCACTGTGTTACACCCATCACCAAACAACTGACCTCCGAACTCCGTACAGTTCTTCACCGTCAATGCACTCATGTTTACAACAGTTGTCAAGTTTGTGTAGGTCGTCAACGGTCGCAGCGTGGTCATTGCAACAGTGATGTTTGTGCTAGTTGTCGCGTTTGGCGGGCCACAGAAACATTCATAGCTCAGCATGACATCTGGGTGTAGGTTAATAGGCGATGTCTTCAATATTTTAAATAATTTCATGAAAGCTTCGTAAATGAAAATCAAGGAGATGAGAGCAGCAAAACTTTCCTCCGTGAAACGAGTGATGAAACGAACCAAAGCACTCAGGTCAAAGGCGACGATAATCAGCAACATGAACCCCGTCCACACGCCTATCCACAAGCGAACCGATAGGTAGTCCAAGTCATTATCACTAGAGCAAATAAAAATGAATGAATGAATAAATAAATGTTGGTTTAATGAGCCCCCTGCACAAAAATAAATATCGGCTATTGGTGGTCAAACTATGAATGACAGTAAATCACTGTATAAAGGTGATCCCCACTATGATATAATAAAAATATACTAAATATAACTATGGTAAAAACTAAAAATAAACATCATCAATCTACACTGACAGTGCTCACACTTACATGAGCAAATAAAACATGTAAGTAAATAAACTGGTAGTCCAAATCATTCTCATTAGAGCAAAATAAAACATAAATAAATAGACAGACAAAGTCATTCTCACTGGGAACAAATAAAACATAGTAAATAAACAGAGAGATAGTCCCATGTCATTCTCACTAGAGAAAATAAAACATATAAGTAAATAAACAAGTAGTCCAAGTCAATCTGACTAGAGCAAATAAAATGTATAAGTAAATAAACAGGTAGTCCAAGTCAATCTCACTAGAACAAATAAAACATATAATTTAATAAACAGGTAGTCCAAGTCAATCTCACTAGAGCAAATAAAACATACAAGTAAATAAACAGGTAGTCCAAGTCAATCTCACTAGAGCAAATAAAACATATAAGTAAATAAACAGGTAGTCAAAGTCATTCTCACTAGAGCAAATACAACCTATAAGTAAATAAACAGGTAGTCCAAGTCATTCTCACTAGAGCAAATACAACATATAAGTAAATAAACAGGTAGTCCAAGTCAATCTCACAAGAGCAAATAAAACATATAAGTAAATAAACAGGTAGTCCAAGTCATTCTCACTAGAGCAAATACAACGTATAAGTAAATAAACAGAGTAAACTGGCCCTGGTAGTACAGTGGTTAAGCTATCGGACTCGTGGCTGGTAAGTACCATAAAGTTCAGGGTAAATTTCACTTTTTTTGTTATTTTTTTTCATAAATTGTATTTATGTGCCCCATTAAAACAAAGGAGAATTTCTTCTTTTTTTTTAATTATAATTAACATAATGTTTTAGATCTTTAAATTTCATACGTGAACAGCTTTCAAATCTTTCAAAAGATCATAGACTATAAAAATAAAAATGATCTACTCACACACAAAAAGAGACTAAAAATAAAAAAGAATATAAAAATAAAAATGGTCTACTCACACTCAAATCAATAATATAAAAATCAAAACAATCTACTCACACAAAACAAGAATATAAAAATAAAAATGAGAATATAAAAATAAAAATGAGACTATAAAAATGGAAATGATCTACTCACACAAAACAAGAATATAAAAATCAAAATGAGAATATAAAAATCAAAATGATCTACTCAAACACAAAACGAGAATATAAAAATCAAAATGATTTACTCACACACAAAACGAGAATATAAAAATCAAAATGATTTACTCACACAAAATGAGAATATAAAAATCAAAATGATTTACTCACACACAAAACGAGAATATAAAAATATAAATGATTTACTCACACAAAACGTGAATATAAAAATCAAAATGACCTACTCACACACAAAATGAGAATATAAAAATCAAAATGATCTACTCACAAACAAAACGAGAATATAAAAATCAAAACGAGAATATAAAAATCAAAATGATCTACTCACTCAAAATGAGAATATAAAAATCAAAACGATCTACTCAAACAAAATGAGAATATAAAAATCAAAGTGATCTACTCATACACAAAACGAGAATTTAAAAATCTAAATTATCTACTCATACACAAAATGAGAATATAAAAATCAAATTGAGAATATAAAAATCATAATTATCTACTCACACACAAAACGAGAATATAAAAATAAAAATGAGAATAAAAAAATCTAAATGATCTACTCACACACAAAACAAGAATATAAAAATCAAAATTATCTACTCACATACAAAATGAGTGTAGAATTTTCTCAAACACGAGCACAGGGCCGGTACTTCCAAGGATGGTCAGTGGTTGACCAGCAAATAGTGAGTACGTAACTCCACATATGGCACCCGCCAAGATACTCTCCATAGCTGCCTGCAATTAGAAACGATCTTAATCACAGCATGCTCATTTTAAATCAGTAACAATACAATGCAGAAATCCATCTAAATCAGTAATATTATCCATAAACCCATCTAAACCAGAAACCTCTTTAAATCAGTAATATTATCCATAAACCCATCTAAACCAGAAACCTCTCTAAATCAGTAATATTATCCATAAACCCATCTAAACCAGAAACCTCTCTAATCAGTAATATTATCCATAAACCCATCTAAACCAGAAACTTCTCTAAATCAGTAATATTACCCATAAACCCATCTAAACCAGAAACTTCTCTAAATCAGTAAAAACACTATCTAGAAATTCATCTAAACTAGAACACGATGCGTATGATGGGTTTTACACATTTTACCATTTAGCAATAATACAATGTTTCTGTGAGTGAGCCTCAGTGGTCCAGTGGTAGGACTATGGACTCTCAAGGAGAAAACTGATTCAAAACCCGTCAAAGGCTGACTCACACTTGACTACATGTCACAATTTTTCAAAAATTTGACACCCAGTAGTCGATGATTAATAAATCAATGTGCTTTAGTGGTTTCGTTAAAAAACTAAATCGGTGATTTAGAAAAAAAGAGAATATTTTCACGCGCCTGGGGAACTAGTAGCCTTAAAAAGTCACTCATCCCCACAAAAAATCACTATTTCCCCCATCTTAATTTTGAGACTGAGTTGATTCTAGCTGGCCTATCTTGGTCCATCAATAAGGATTTACTTGCCTCCAGTGATTTTTACACACCTCGGGTGAGCGTTAATTTCTATCCCTATACATTTGTGAAAAGTAAATATTATTTTACCATGTTGTTGCCGGTTGCATCGCCAAGGAGCCCACCGAATGTGATGATTGGTGTGAGGCAGGCAAAGTAGAGGAATACAAATGAGGCGATACACTGGACGTGAAGACAATCTTTGAAATCGCTGAGGTAAAATGGAATTTTCCTTCTGATGTCATCTCGCAGGCCACCAAAAAACCTGCAAATAAAAAGTAAGGTTTGTTTTATTTAACGACGCCAAGAGCACATTGATTTTTATCTTATCATCGGCTATTGGACATCAATCATATGGTCAATCTGACACGTTTTAGAGGAAACCTACTGTTGCCACATAGGCTACTCTTTCCGATAAGCAGCAAGGGATCTTTTATATGCACCGTCACACAGATAGGACAGCACATATCACGGCATTTGATGAACCAATTATGGATTACTGGTTTGAACTGAAAATAGCCCAAACTGCAAATGAGTCCACTGAGAAGGGTCGATCCGACAACCGACCGGTTCATAGGTAGACGTGCTACAGTTTGGGCTACATCCAGCAACCTACAAATAAAGCCAAATGATGGTCATGTAGGTGTCCTCCCAAAAATAGACATCCCATAAGACAGATGCCTAAAATAACAAGGCATGGTTAAGTAAATCCCTAATTACCAGCCTTTTATTTTGGATAATACTATGGTAAATAATGGAATAGTCAGAACATAACTTTATTACACTCATGTTTATACATATAAAGGGACAAGATAGGATTAACTGGAGCTCAGCATTATAAGATATAAGGAAGTACATAGGAAATATAGTCAGTATATACATGGATGTAATAGCCATTTAAAGACTATTTTTTAGAGCTTCGAAACGTTGAGACTAGTGAATAGTTATAATCCTAACTTAGGTTTCAACTCAGTATCTTTACATTTATTAATTCCATTTAGCAGATTGCAATTAAGTTATCATAGCTGCTTGTGTAGAATTGGTATATATAAGAAGTTAGTGTAAATAGGTAGTGTGTGAAATAAAAACAATTTTCCTGTAATGTCAGTTAGCTAACTGACCCACTGCTGGGAAGACTGGACTGGTACTCTAAAGCAGGTAGGGGTGTACAGGATATGTTACATAACCCAATAAACAGTTTTGTCTATCAAATGGGATGTCTGTCTTGTGGGAGGGAACCGTCATGTAGAATATAAAATGTATATTACAGGGATAGAAATTAAGAAATTATTTTCACTCACATTGGGGCCTAGTAGCCTTAAAACGTTACTCGTCCCCACGAAAAATCACAAGTCCCCCCATTTTTATTTTAAGATGTGGTTTATCCGTAACGCGAATTACATATGTAACATGTAGTTCATGTTGAGAAGTCTGACAGCTACTATTTCAAAATAACACAAATTTGTAATACAAGATTGGAAAAAACAAATCTTCTGTCCTAGGGGCCTAGCGTCAGTAAGGATTTACTCACACCCAGCAATTTTTACTCACCTCGGGCAAGGGGATGAGCTTTAATTTCTATCCATGTATTATAGGGTGTCCAATAATTTATCATCTTTTAATAAAAAATGTGTTTTTACATGTGTGGTTGTACATGTATTTGTGTAGTTTATTACTAACAACATAACTTAAAGATTTTTTAAAGTAAAATTCCAAATTTCTTTGTGAAACGACAATTTATCAAAGCCAGAGCTATCAGCAATAAGTCAAATTTCAAAAACATAACCCAATATTACCTTCCACTTCGCTTCAGCGTTGGATCTGTATGTTCATCAACTTCCTCCTCTATCACAACTTTCCCATTTGGTAATGGAGGCTTCGATGATTTTGTCTTACGACTTTCCTAAAAAACAAAATATCAATATTCAAATATTCAAACATTTTCTACAAAACTTGTTCAGGTAATTTCAAAACAACACTAAGGATACTTAAAGGCATAGTCCCATGGAATTTAAGAGGCTTTGTTGTCTAAATATTCATTACGAATGAAACTTACATGCATTTGTTATGCTAGATCTCGCTTTCATATCACGCAAGACATTTTAACAGAACAATGGTATAGGGAAATTCCATGCAGTCGATTGTTTTTATTTCACTTTTAAAAATTTGAATTCTTCAAATTTTATGATTTCAAGAAATATTTTGCAGCTACAAAAATATTCTGACGTTTCAAAAGAATGTTTAATGGGGGGAATACCTGTCACGTGACTTGAAATATATGTCACACCTTCAGCTGAAAAAAACGTTATTTTTTTCAATTTATTTGTCCGTGAGCATAATTCATTATTATTTTCTAAAGCGAGATGCAGTTGTTATGTAAGTAATTGAATGAAGTATTTCTATTGACAAATCAAATGTTTATATTTAAAATTAATACTTTATTTGGAAATTAATTAGGTCAAGGGTCCGTGGGATTATGCATTTAAAGCAAAAATCATGATAGAAAATATGAACAGTGCATTGACTTAGTGGGGATTTTATACTGGAGAGGGACTCCCCCATTTGCATTTACCCTGTTCATTAAAGACTTCGCAGACCCCTAAATAAATTTTCATGGACCCCTAAGGTTAGGAAATTGCTCCATTCCATAGAGAGTATAACACAAATCACTGCATTTGTTAAACTAGTTGTGGACCACAGTCCGGTGCAAATGGTGTATACCTACCCAATGAACCTTTCACAGTACTGACTCTGGGTTGGAGCTGGAACTGAAATAAAAAATCTCATACCCTGACCAAGATTTGATCCCAGTACCTACCAGCCTTGAGTCAAATTGAGCTTCCATCACAGCAGTTTGAATTGTACTGTTAAGACACTTACTTGTGAAGGAACATTCTTAGGTGGCTCGATTCTAATACTGGGATCCCATTCACCAGGTGGCAGCACTGTGACCTGATCGAGGAACTCATCAATGCCTGCCAACAAGTCTTCACGATTTCTTGCATGGTAGGCGACATCGTGAAATATCTGTAATTAAGAGATTCCAGATGAAACAGAATTTCATCAGAATTACAACTGAACTCAATTAAAAAAAGGAAATGACTGTTGTTTAATGACACCCTAGCATATTGTTTATTCAGTGGCTATTACGTGTCAAACATATCGAGGGCTGACAGCAGAAAAAAAAGTTTTGTCCCTTTTGCAAATTTTGGCCCACTTAGAATGAAAGGTGTTGGACATATCATTTTGCATACTGATAACATCCTATATAAAAAAGAATGTGAATTAAACCTTTTTTAAAGTGTTCTGATTTTACATGAAACTTAACTTTAAAATTCATTTTTCTCAAAGCTACCATTTTGGACATAACTATTTTTTGCAAACTGCCCTCGATATGATGTTTTGAAACTCATGGTCTTTAGAGGTAACCAGTTACTGCCACATAGGCTACACTTTTTGACCAGCAGCAAATGACCTTTTACATGCATTTACCCACAGACAAGATAGCATATACTATTGTTTTTGTTACACAAGTCACAGATCACTAGCTGGAACCAAAAATAATCCATACAGTCTATCAACTTGTTCTTTCCATGATATAAAAGATAATTTCACTTTTTAGTACACATACTGTACCTGGCAAACATAGTTTCAAAAGACAATTCTCCACCAAACTACATGTTCATGTAAAATTCCCATGCTTCAAATGAGATTTGATCCCAATAACCATCAGACTTATCAGTATTACAATAAAACTTAATGAAATAAAGGATATAAAAGATTTTCAGTTTTTAGTACATATACCTGACACACATCAGTGTTCCACATCCTTAGGAAAAGTGAAGGTATACAGACTTCCTTGTACAAAAGTCACGCAGTATTCATATTTCTAGAGGGGAAACTCAAAGGGTATGAAAATACATATTTAACATATGTGGTAGTTTGATTCTCATTTAAATTATCACTTAAATTAGAAGACTCAATTACATTCAATCAGTGGCTGAAATTATACAAGTTATACCTCCTCAGTAAAAAAGCGGTACGCATTTGTACCTCTTGTAGCAGATTGCATTATGTGTTCATACCCTTTCCCTCCCTTCTTATTATTTGATTTCGAGCATGAAGAGGTACTATATCTCCATTTCTACATGATGTGGATCACTAATACATGTACATGTAGTTTCAAAAGACAACTCTCCATCTAAAAATCCCATGCCTCAACTGAGATTTGATCTCAGTACCTACCTGTCTTGAAGTAACCACTACATTACCGGGGCTGGTATTTGAATTTAGAACCTATTTATGTGTAAATTCCAACAAACCTCGTCTGACATCAGTGTTCCGATGGATCTTCCGAGCTCGTGGAACTTGTTCTGATTTCCAACAGGACCCAGTAGAATGAACAAGAAGCGGGTTGGCACGGGAACCTCGGTGAGGTCACCCAGCATCACGGCTTGAGACAGACGGACAAAAGCTACGATCTGGTGAGTGAGGAAGTCAACCTCGCCAACCATGATGTTCGAGGCCTCCGAGCCTGGACGAATTTTCTTCATGAAGTGAAGATTCTGAAAATTTCATCTTAATAATTAATATAAGATTCATTTTTAAATGTCATATTTCTTTAATTAATTTTTAAATTTTATAAGTTTCTTTGATTAAATATATTTAAAATGGCACAGGTTTCTTTAATTTTAAAATGTCATAGGTTTCTTCGATTAATTAATTTTAAAATTTCATAGGTTTTTTTCTTTAGTTTAGAGAAATGATTTTGTTTTGAATTTGTTAAAATGTAGTAAAAAATAAAAAAATTATGTCAAAATTTGTGAACTATTTCACATGCACTTTTAATAACACTATTTTATAAAAAGTCGTCAAAAATTATGTAATTAAAATATTATTTTTACAGTGTCAAACCATTTTCAATGCATTTTATTTTTTTAAATATGTTTCATTATTTTAAATATACATGTATATATTTAAAAAATGCACTGATGAATAAGAGAAATTAAGGAAAATAAAATTTATTTTTTCATAAGAAAAAAAAAAGAAACAAACGAAACATGCTAATTTCTTTCTTATCATTTTATATACATTAATTTTAATAATGTATTATTGTTTAATCCACAATGGATGAAGTTCAGCCCAAAGCCAATGCTTTCCATGATGATCTGAAATAAAATCTCCACCTTCAAACGAAATAGATATAAGTGAAAATAACAATCATATTATAGTTAAAACAAAACAAATAAAATCAATTAAATCTTATGTTAAATAGCGGTACAATTTGTCACACTGCGAAAACGTCATAATAATGTTGATTTACAATCTCTGTTATGAAATTTACACTAGTAGGACATAACAGTTTTGAAAATAAACAACACCCATTTTCATTAAAAAAAAAAATTAAAAAAATTATTTTTTATTTTTTCCAATTTTAATTCGTTACTGCAGAACCAAAAGGATGTAAGTTTGGGTTTGACACTTACTGGTATCACTGAATGCTGCTAAGTGAGCTGCATCTGATGTATGTACATGTAGGTTTATGAAGCTATCCCACATTTATCTTGAAGTCAAAAGATATTTCATGTAAAACTTGCGTCTAGGTGAGAAACAGTTTTTGGCCCTTTTCTCCATTAGCTGCTATGCCAACTAACACCTTTTTGGTTCTGAAGCAACAAATTGGTAAATATAAGGCAATTTACCATCTTAATTACTATAAATTAAAATAAAACCCCCAAACTGTTATTTTCAAAACTTGTCGTAAAATTAATGTCATCCACAAACAATGTGGCACACCTCGATATAACCTTCTCGCCAATAAAAACAATTCAAAATCTCTTTAATTCAAACTGGTGCTTTGATTTTAATTAAAACCAATTTGTGTTGCATTTAAGAATTAGAGGTGCATCACATTAATTTTGAAGCATGAATAATAATAATATTTAGGTAGGCAAACAAAATAATTTACCACTTGAGACCAATTAATTGAGGAAATTCCAACCTTGAGATACAACTCTTGCATGTTGGGGGTGGGGGGATGAAATAACCCAACCAAATAAAATGACTTTTGTTGTTATTTATTTCCCCCTTACAATGTTATTTTACTTATTTGTGAACAACTAATGATGAACAGATACTTGTATACCAGAACCAAACAGTCAGACAATGAGCAAATTTATCCCGATTACGCAAAATTTAAATTTATCCCAGGTTTGGAACCCATGCCACAGAAACAGAAAAAACCCACCTAACTTTCTATGAACCATTGTATCTGTTAGATTAGAATTTCTATAATTAACTAATGTCATAAGATATTCTCTTATCATAAGAATAGTCATGGAAGACATTTCAAGACTTGTGTGCCAAAAAACTATATCCTATATTACAGTCATTTTGAGAAAATCATGGAACTGAATCTGAAAATGTTTTAAACTTTTAATTATTTTTATTATGGAAAGAAACAATTGTCCCCACACCACGTTCTTTCTTGCAAGAAAACTGTCACATACAACAAAGCATTTTGTAAAGAAAGGATTGGTTATTTAACGACACCCCAGCACATTCCAGCACATTGTATATAATTATATTCAGCAGTTATTAGGTGTCACACATAGTTTTTTCTCACTCTTGGTCTTTAAAGGAACCCTGCAACTACCACATAGGCTATTATTTCCAAATAGCAGCAAAGGTTCTTTTACATGCATTTTCTCAAACAGGATAGCACATACCACAGCCTTTGACAAACCAGTTGCAGGTCACTGGTCAGTGCTAATTGCAAACACATACCCCTTGAGATATGCAAAGCACTCAGTCAGGGTTGGAGCTGGTAAAGATATTAAAATCCCATGCCTCAACCGAGATTTGATCCCAGCTGAACCACAGTCTACCAGGGCCATTTCAACCAACATTTTGGTGGACTATTTCATATTTAAAGTATCATTCATTAGCAAAAGACAGTAAAAGAAGTACAAAATTTTCCAGTTCAAAAGTAATTAAAAGATCAAAATCATTAAAATTGTAGGTTATCAGTTTATTGCGTATGTCTTCACTTCTGGGTGGCATTTACTAAAAACAATTGGAATTGAAAAGCCATTTAACAATGTTAGAAAGGTTTTTTTTTAAATTTAATTTATTTTTAGTTAATAGACAAAATGTATTCTGTTAGTAATACATTTTGTCTGTTACTTAAAAAAAAACAATTAAAAAAATCTATTTAATGTCAAGAAAATAAATTACACAGCAAAACCAATTATTTAATGTTTTGGTTTTAATTAAATATTAAAATATATATAAATAATATACAT
>JAULBS010114048.1:3877-14793 GCA_032355785.1 Symmetromphalus regularis | reverse complement strand
AAATATTGCAACAAAAACCTACCTATGTAACTTTGTTAACATTCCTCATTTTAATCTACATCTTCTGGGAACTGGGTCCAATTTGTGAGAACTTTGGAGAAATTGGCCCCACACACAGAGAAAACTACCCTCCTTTGAGAAACAATGTGCCAAAACTGGAGACTGACAAGAGATTGGGTAAAAAGTGGCTGGCGTCTGCTGCAGAAATAAAAGATAAACACTAGGGAATGGGAATGGTGTCTCGTTTCATACTTCACAGAATGGCATGGAACAAACATGCTTCTTTATCACAGTGCATTTTTTTTTACTTCTGGCTCTCTTGTCTTGATAGAAAACAGACATACACAAAGGTTTTAGTGTAGCTAGATTTAAATGTAGTTTGTAGTAATCTAATGGGCGAATTTATATTGAGAGTGAGGAGGTCACCCCAATCATGACATGTGGTATTTTGGATGTAAGTCACAAGAGTTTATCTTATCAAACTGAATGCACGGAGAGACGAGAGAAAAACAACCAGTAATTTGTATTGGCTATGTATAACCCCCATGCACTGCTCCAGAAAAAGAAATGATTGTTTAATGATAACTCAGCACATTGTTTATTTAGCAGCTATTACATGTCAAACACATGGTGTGTGCAACTCAAGGTTTTCAGAAGAAACCTGCTATCTTATCAAACCGTATGCACAGAGAAATAAGAGAAAAACAACCAGTAATTTGTGTGGGCTATGTATAACCCCCATGCACTGCTCCAGAAAAAGAACTGATTGTTTAATGATAACTCAGCACATTGTTTATTTAGCAGCTATTACCTGTCAAACACATGGTGTGTGCAACTCAAGGTTTTCAGAGGACACCTGCTACTGCCACATAAGTTACACTTTCTGAATAGCAGCAAGGGTTCTTTTATACACTTTCCTACATACAGGACAACATAAAAAAGCTATTTTTGTCACACCAGGTGTGGACCACTGGCAGAACTGAGAAAGAGCCTAAATGGGTCTGTAGAAGGAGTTATGGGGATCAATCTGAAATCCCACTGCACCTTTGGTGGATGTTTTACCTGCTATTTCCTGCACCACTTTTTAACAACATTCATCTATCATTAAAAGCAGTTATACTGGAGAACATAAATGCTACTTTTATTTAAGTGAAAAATTTGATAAATCAGTTTTTCACACTAATTTAATTTAATATATTTTAATATTTAACCATTGTATGATCCCCAATAGCCAATATTTATATTTTGTGTTGAGTGGTTATTAAACAAATATATCAATTAAATAAATAAATAAATGTTTTATGTAAGCTGCCATGTATGTAAGACAGGATTCACAAACCATACAAAGGAGGGGTACACCCATTCTAGAGGCTTAGTTCAGTAGGCCACCATTCATATTGGAAACTATCCTACTAAAATATAGTAATACACATAGAGTAGGAATAATTGTTTAATGACAGCTTCAACTATAATCCATCCCATCCAAAAACCCATTTATATCCTTGACCCATGTTTATCGGTAAGAGTAGTCACACTAGTGTGGAGGCAGTGGGTTTCGTCTCTCCTATTAACACTAACTCTGTCCTGGACATACCCTACAAGAAGCTGAGTAGTGTGCCAAGGACAGCAAGCTTGAACCGTAATAGGATATAATTACAAAAATAAGTACACCAGACCAACCAGCCCTTAAACCCATTCAGTTCTTGACCCAATCATCCCAGTGTGATACTGCACGGTCTCTGATCTGAATCTTGATGGTCTGGCAATACTTGTTAGCCAGACCTTGGCTTGTATTTCATGCTAGGATGGAGTAATCACTTAAAGAATCTGCAATCTTGTTATCTCCTATCCCCACGGACCACAGGACCAGGATGATTTCTGTCTCGGACATGTTAAGTCCATCCCAGCAGTTGAGTAATCCCTGCTGACACTTTCCATTGGCAGATTATAGGTCTCATCTCTCTCCCAGTGGCATTCTAATTGTTGATGGGGATGCAAGCGGAGACCAATGTCGACAAATCTCGTCTCTCTCTTGACACAACATAGCAGGTTAATACCAACAGTTTTAATTATATGAAATAGTTCTGTGGTCATGCAAACTGTCGATTGTTTGAGATTTTCGGTTCAGTAATGCTGGAAGCTATTCTGTTGATTATATAGTAATATAATTAATTCTGTCAGATTTTATTTTTTTTGCAAATCAATTTATAAACAAATCTCTCTGTTAAATACATATAACAACGGTATTATATTAAGATTTTGTTTTAAGATTTATAAATTATAAATTAAGTCTGGTAAATTAAGGATACATATATAGATCTGGAATTAATTTAATAACCTCAATGGTTATTTGGTAGGGCATCAGATTATCAAACTGAAGACAGTGGTTCAAAACCTATCAAAGGCTGGTTAACACTTTTAACAAAATTAGCAAATGTCTGACATCCAGTAGTTGATGATTAATAAATCAATATGCACTAGTAGTGTTGTTAAAGAAAAAAACAAAACAAAATAAAATAAAAAAACAAGCAATTTCCATAAATTAACTTAGTCACTGAAAACTCCAGTTAGTGTTAAAAATATATCTATTTTCTTTTTCAGCCTATCTCCTTCATCATGAAAAATAAAATATATTATTATATTTACTGTTTTGCTGGGTTTTTTATTTTTTTCTCTATCTTTCATTATTTAAACACATCTTATCAAATTTCAAAACATATCTTGATAAGATTTCAACACATGTAACCTCTTTTGTTGATTGATGCCTTTATGTCATAATATATACAGTGCATTTTGTCCCAACCAGAATGTCTAATCCAGAAATTTATACAAATCAAAGTGATATATTCTTGGTGTCAAAGTGTCTTATAATATATATATATATATATATATATATATAAATTATTTTAAAAAGCAGATTTTACCAGTCTGAAATTGTTTTGTTTAGAAATAGCAGATTTTGTCAATACCATATTGATAAGATTTAGGCAGTCCACTGTATTATTATATATAAATTGCAGACCATGTTTAAAATCTTTAACTGAAATTCAAATAAACTTTCATTTCTTCCAATATATCTGTTCAAGTGGCCCACAACTGATGTAACAAGCCCATGTTATGCACCATCCTGTGTGTTGGGATGTGCTTATAAAAGACACTTTCGTATTAACTGGAAAGAGTAATCGTTGTAGTGACAGTGGGTTTCTTCTGTACACCATGTGTCACTAATAACATAAATAATACAAATGCGTGAATCTAAATATGAATTTTAAGTATTCAGTTAGTTACTCATATAATGTATCTAATCATTATATCTAAATGTTTATTTTTATGTATTATAATATTATATTTGTATGTTTGTGCATTCTGTTCCTGATGTGGAATGTTTATCTTTATCTGTATAAACTAAAAGTTACATAACCTTGTCCTCCTGAAATTTCATGCCATGCATTGTGACAAGATCTTGATATATATCTACAGCAATATTTCTTTCTTCATTCTACATGAAGGACCCATCAAAATTCTTCCCACGAAACATCACTTCATCTTGCTAGTTACCTCATCACTGATGGGAAAGACACACACATCTTTTGAAGAAGCCAGCCGGACGTCCATAGAAGTCCTGTTACCCTGTAACTCCATCTTGATTTATGTCTACACGCCCTACATGACTTTTAACTCAGGTAATCAAGACACACTAGGTCCAATCCATGAAAATCTCAAACTTTAGAGTCACACTGCAGTCCATTCAAGACTGGGATTAGCTCAGCACAAAGAGGACACAGCATGGTCCCATTGGGGAAAGAGTTAACAGTTTACAGGTGTTAATCTCTCTGTAACAAGTGTAAATTAGCAAGTCAGATTACAAAATCTTAATCCATAGGAAATGCATTGGCACTTATGGACTCATTTAGTTTGGGCTATTTTCCATTCCAACCAGTGGCCCACAACTGGTTCATGTATGTGGAAAAATGTGCATAAAGGACTCCTTGCTGCACATCAGAAAAAGTAGCAAATGTGGTGGCAGTGGGTTTCCTCTAAAAAAATATATCAGAATGACCATGTTTGATGTTTAATAGACGATAATAAGATAAAAATCCAATATCATCTAATAGCCAGTGATTAATAAGTAATGTGCTCTAGAGGTGTCATTAAACAAAACAAAACACCATACTATGCTGTTCAATCTGCTTTTTTCTTTCTTTTAAAAGTTATATTTTGCATACTGAAAGTTAACATTTTCGAAAAAAACTAAAAATATGCATTATTAATTTATATACCAAAAATACCCTTCAGCCCCCAACCTCAGTGGCATACAGAGGTTTGGTCAACTCCTTGATAGTATGCCCCAAAGTTTCAAGTATAGGCTTTAATTTTAATTTCAATCTTTGATTGGATGCCCATCTGAAAAGGATGCCTGGGGCTGTCACCCTCTCTGCCCCCTTTCTGTACTCTACTGCCCACTCCTGCCAAATAAACATAAAAATCTGTATACAAGACTTGGATAAACACGTGGGTTTCATGGATGAGGTTAAGAGAACATGAAACCAAATCAGGGAGGTAATGAGAAGCAGCAAAAGAATCGCAGTGCTTTATTGGTATCAGACTGTTTATAGCTGTTCCTTCATCCTGCACTTACAAAAGAAAACCTGTTAATGGACACTAATTGCTTGCCAGCTTTAAAATATCATCAAAAGCAACAAACCTACATGAAATCCAACAGTGCTTTTCTGGTCGGCATTGCCCACAACCTGAGACTGATGAAAGAACAAATATACAGGAATCCGGTATGTACAAGCAAATCAAATAATACTTTGTGCTGATTCATCAAAAAACCCAAGTCGGTCTGCTGTTAAAAGTTTTTACTCTGCCTACATCCACTGAAGGTTTTCAAGTCAGTTTGAGTGTAAAGATATTAAATGTTTATTATGAGATAAATTTTATTAAGCTATTTATTTAAATAAAAAATATTTCCAAAACTTTTATTTTGTAGAACTGTAAACATTTTTTATCAATCTTTATATAAATATATACATATGAGTTAGGCATGTAAATAGTTTAAATCTGCTTAAATATATTTCATAAATGATTTCAGGTGCGGATGCAGGATTTCTGAAAGGGGTTCCCAAATGTGAATAGGACTGAGGAAAAATGGTTAATTTTCACATCCTTCCATTCACAACATATATATATATATATAAAAGAAATTCTAGAAAAGGTGGAGGGGCTTGACCCCCTGGACCTACCTCTGGATTTAAACACAAATGAAATAGTCAAACACTATAAATTCAGTGGAATTAAACTCAAAAGAGCTGATGAGAAGGAAACACAAAGAAAAGGAAAACCCAAAATGTCAACCTATTATATTTTCAATAAAATTAGTTAATTTATTGTGATGAGTTCCATCTATAACCCATGTTTGGTTGAATTAGTGCTTACAGTTTGCGAGAAACTGAGTTAAAGGCAAAACCCTTAATAAACTATAGGCCACACTTTGATACTTCAGCCTCCATTAGAAAATAACAGTTAAGTTCAACAACCGTTGTCAAAGTAGAAGTAAAACAACCTCTTTTTCTCAATAATGACCGAATCAGTAAGTATTAACAGCATCATGTTGGAGTAATCATTTATTAGGAAACAAATTGACCAGAAATGTCATTCTGAAAGCTGTCAAATATAACACATCCAAGCATATGCAATACTTCCACTTTACCGGTAAAGCATAAAGCAAATTTCCTGTACAATCCCAAGGTAGTAATAGCTGAAAAGACCAATCTAAAACTGTCAATAAACTCAACCTTTCTAATTTGATTTGCATGCAGTGCCAATAAAATTGCAGGAACCAATCTGAAACTGCAGTCAATGGGTCGGCCATTACCATTTTCTTTTGCAATAATCCAAGCTATGCAACATCTCCACAGTTCCATCAATTGTGTCCTTGGAGTAATTATGTCTGAAAGAGTGTTTTCTGGCCAGCATGAAGCAAACGCTGAGTCCTTTTGCAGTGAACTGCCATAAAAAGCATATTAATTGCCTAGAAATGTATTGGTCTTGACAATTACCAAGCCAGAGGCATCATCATCAGCATAGCTTGTTCCTTAATGTCACATATGAACACTCTGCACACTTGTGTAATATTCAAGAGTTAAGCATTCAGCTTTGAGTAAAGTCCTGGATGAATGGTTTGTCATATAATGTAGGTGATTCATCAATGTTTGAGATTTAAACAGAAGCAATTCCATTTGATCGCAAGTTTTTACTGAAGTATTCAACATCAAAGTAGCTGTCTCATCATAAAAAGAGGGTGGCAGCAAAGGAATACCATGTAATTGGACATTATAGTAATCATTTTATCACATTTGGAACACCTTCGTCAATAAACTTCATCATTCAAAAAACCTCATCAACAAAATTATTAATATCATTTGTTCATAGGCTGAGGTATTCCAAGTGATTTTGAACTATCAGTGATGGTCCAAGAAAATCCATTTAGGGGGGCCCCAATAATATGATGCCGTAGACCACCAACTTTCTCTAATGGAAAAAAATGACATCTTTAAAATTTAATTTGCAAAATTTAGGGAGGGCCTGGGCCTCTGGAGCCACCACCAAGATCCACCACTGGTTATTGCATAATAATAAAAGCCTTCTCAAATATGAGTCATTATGCTCTATTTAAATAGTTTTTGTTTTGTGATGAAGAACATGTTTTTTTATAAAAATAATTATTTTAAATTATCTTTAGAGATTTTTTTTTGTAGACTGAGAATTGACAGTTTGTTATCAAAACAAAACAAAACAAAACAAGCATTAATCCCTTCTAACCTAAATTAACCTTGTTCGTACACCATGATGTTTTGAATTTTTTTAGACAGCTCCTAAACAGAATTTTTATATGAAGAGAAAAGTAAAAAAAAAAGGTGGAGCCGATATCTACCAAGTTCCATCCCCGCCCCCCATGTAAGTTTGGGTTTTCGGTGTATGGTACCAAATGACTGTCTTGTAACTACAGGTTTTAAGGCCAGAATTTTTTTTATTTTTCGTTTCTTAAACATAGGCCAACAAAAAAATAGGGTAGTAGGGAGGAATAAAAAAAAAAGCAAAAATCATTACAAAATGTCTTGGGAGGGGAAAATAAAATTTGGTATAAAACTAATTTTACCACTTTGACTAATTTAACTGGTGATATGAAATGACCTGGATTCATCTGGTAGTGCTCTGACAAAATTATTCTTGATTGCTATTGTGGAGATCCAGCAACGGAGAAGATTTTTTTCTTTTCTGGCCTTCAGGACAGTCAGAAGAAATCAAATAAGTGTGAATTTTCACTTTTAATTTTGTTTTAATTTAGCAAAATGTAGGGTCGGTGGGTTCGTGAAACGAATAATAAAAAAATTCTGGCCTAAATGGCCAGATGGACATATATAAAAGATAGGCTTACATAAAACAACATTCTCTTGCATTGAGGCACCAGTTTTCCTGTAAGACAAAGAGCAGCTGATGGAGGGCATGGCGCACCCAGTTTTTATAGCAGTAGTTCTCTATGTAATTGATATATGGCAGCTTCATCATTCATCAAAAAAACTCTTTGTTTTTCTCTTCAATGTCTGTGGTAGAGCACAATTTTGTAAAAAAAAATAAAAAGAATGTTTTCTGTTGAAGTGTAATTTTAACCATTTCTTCCTCTTTCTCTGCCTCACATATCTTTCACAAATGTCCATTTTCGTTTCTCTTTTCTATTTTTCAACATTGTGTGTCTATCATGAAATACATAGCATGCCTTTTTCCATACGTGACAAGCAAGATTTTTTTTCCTTTACAATTTTTTTTTAGTTTGCCTTCATTAAAATAACATTGATAATGTTTATATCACACTGTTCTCATCCTTCCTTTACACCTCACAATCTGAGGTGCTAATGATCCATACAATAAGAAAATGGAGATTCCAGTCTCCCATGAAAAAAATATTCTAAATATAAGAAAGACTGATTTTCCCATCATCATCAAATCTAAGTTGTGGCCTCTTTTAAGTAACAAATAGTGCCTTTATATTTGAACATCCGCTGGTAAACAAAAGATATATATTTCCTAAATACACCATCTTAATGAGATAATTAAAGGAGCAGGTCTGGGTTGTGTAGTCAGAATTATTGAGATTTGGTGATTTCTTCATTATAGAATAAAGACAGCACACAACTATGTAATTACATAGAACAAGTATAGTGGGAAAATGGAAATAGAGTTATTATTTACAAATAGCTTTATGAATTTGCACATACAAATGAATCTGATGTCATAATACTTTTGTTATGTAAATAAAGGCCCATAACCCTCTTAAAAAATGATAATAATAAAATTTGAAAAAGAAATACAGAGAAAAAATTTACATGTATTAAAAAAAACATTAAGTGAAAAAAGGGTTAAATTATTTTTGTGTTGTGCAGTATACATGCTATTTTGGATTATATTAATTAACATATAACAAAATGAGAATTAACTGACTGGCCGAAGTTAGGAACATACCAGTTCTAAGAGGAACTTCAATAGGTCATCTTTTGACTATGATGTGGATTAAATTTGTCTACGAAATAAACTTGCTAAGCCATTTGCTGTTAGTATATCAATTCATATCTTGAGGATGAATGACATATTGCAGTATATTACCATGCATTTGATTAATGCAACTTACCAAACAAACATACAAATAAAACTTTACGTCAGTAAATGTATGTGTTCAAGATTATGATGACCAGATCTTGTTTTAAAAGACATGTTTGTCTCCCCTTTCAATTTAAAAGTAAAGTTTGTTTTATTTAATGATGCACATTGGACGTCAATCATATGGTCATTCTGACATATGTATTTTAGAGGAAACCCACTGCCACCACATAGGCTACTCTTTCCAATAAGCAGCAAGTGGTCTTTTATATGCATCATCCTTCAGACTGGACTGCACATGCCACAGCCTTTGATGAACCAGTTGTGGACCACTGGTTGGAATGGAAAATAGCCCAAACTGTCCCCTTTCAATTTAAACTCATTGGATTATCACAAATCAATACCAAGACATAAACTGTAAGTAATGTGTAGTTTAAAACACACAGAAATTTTTTTCTATTAGTGACTGTTCATAATACTCAACATTTTGTTATTCATATAAATTTTCAGACCCCGTCTCTCAAATTAGCATGATTAAAATTCCAATATTGGGTTATAATTTCAAATAAATTTTTAGTGTTTAATATAAATTAGTATACAGACCACGAATCATCAGCCTCTCCCGACCCCCCCAACACAAACAGATAAATATTTAAAACTGTGAATGAAGTCTAATGTATAAATTTTAAAAAGAACATAAAATAAAAATGTTCTTGAACCTTAATTGGATATACAGAAAACATGAAAATATGTTTAAATGAAAGAAATATGTTCTATCAACCAAATATGTTGCAATGTATAAAAAAGACTTTCTCTGACTTAAAAATATCTGCTAAAAACCACATGCAGTACGTACGGTATCATAAATTGAAACAAATCCCGTTACATCTGTGGCATCTAGACACTGATATATTATTATTAAGAGATAAAGTACTTAAGATAGCAAGATGACACATTGGTAACCATATATTAGGTGTCACGGATATGGTCTATATTTATACCAACACGGAAATGATGGATATGGCAAAGAGCCACCTAATAGAAGTTGTGTATGAGAGAAACACACCAACAAATTGAATTAATGGTAGTTATATGTCTGCAAGGCATTCAATGAATGGCAGTATACATAAAAAAAATTGGGAAGAGAGTCAAGAAGGAAGAAAGGAAGGAAGAAGAAATGAGAAGGGAGGGAAGAGGAATTTAGGAGGACTGGGATGGAGGGACAAAGGAAAAAGGGAGAAAGAGAGACAGAAAAAAAGAAAATATATTTGTGTAACACCCTCCCACATGTAAAGAAAGGAAGGAAGAATTTAGGAAGGGAGGAAGGATGAGAAAGGAAGGGATGGAGGAAGAAAGAAAAAAGGAAAGAAAGAAGTTTTTTTATTTGCATAATATCCATAAAAGAAGGAAGGAAGGATGGATGGATGGAAGCAAGAAAGCACGCAAGCAAGCGAGGGAGGGAGAGAGAAAAACACTAAAATTTTAAACTATAATAATATAATAACCACCATCTTAGTTCAAAGAGGTGCAACTGTCACACTGATGCCAAACTTTTTTAAGTGCAAATATCAAAACAAGGATAAACATAGGCAGACATGAAGAATTAAAAATATATAAATTATAATTACAAGAAACAGGAATCAGAATGTTATTAGCTCAAATATAAACAGACTGCAGTCAATAATCTATACTCACGCATCACATGATATTACATACAAGATCTGTGGAAGATTTTATCCCAGTTTAAACCTTCCAACAGAAACTCTTTCCAGTGGGATTAATAAATATCCTCTTACTTACGCTTAGATTATGAGTCTGGCAAAATATTTAACAACTTCAATCGACTCATTTTAAATTTTCATACAACTTACTTATTAGTATTAGTTCCTTAATCATAGCATGAAAATTATTCATTAAAAACTAATTAATTTCCAGGTCATGGGTACAATATTTTATATTAAACCCTCCTCTGTCTGCATGTCAGTTATACAACTTTCCAAACAACATGAATCACCAGTTATTTGGTGCACTGTTAAAGATCAAGAAACAAGAAGTTTATGTTTTGTCCTTCTTTAAGTTCTGGGTTAATACTTATAAAACTTTAATTCCAGTCTCTAGTAACACCTGATAACATCACACATGTTATCAGTATGATGCTGTCATGGCAATAATTTCCCACACTTAATACTTATAAAACTTTAATTCCAGTCTCTAGTAACACCTGATAACATCACACATGTTATCAGTATGATGCTGTC
>JAULBS010114047.1:0-29860 GCA_032355785.1 Symmetromphalus regularis | reverse complement strand
AGATTAACTAAGAATATTCATAATTATTAATGAATAATCACATATAATCTTTATAAAAACAAAGAAAACTGAAATCCACATTTGTACGAAATGTTGATAACTTGTTGAATGTATTACGAATTTAGTGTACGATGTTCATAGCCAAACCAGAAATAAGTTCGCGTGCATAATTTAATTTGTGGCAATTTTAGTATGTTCGCGATTTTCGTGGTATATGTCATTCACAATTTATTTATTTTGCATATAGTACATAGTACTTTTCTGAAATGGGTGACGATTTGATACAAACAAATGTGTCCATGTGGTTGAAAAATGAAGATAATTTGAAAGTGGAAGTATCTGATGAGATGTTGTATAATAATAATAAAAATAAAAAAAACTATTCTTTAAAACTAATATTTATTTCAATATTAAATTTTATAAATTTCAATTTAATTTGGTGACAGGTACATTTTCGTTTTTGACCCTCACAAATTGATTGACATAGGACATTTTGACAGGCATGACTCAAACAATTATTTCTAGGCTTGTATGTTGAGCAGTATAACATTTAAAACTTAATTTGAACTGCTTCCAATTTCATAAAAAAAAACCCATAAATTTGTTGGGTGATGGGGTGGGTGGGTGGGGCTCTTCGTGATGGTTTTTGATGCGACAGTTGGGCGGTTGTTTAATTCGAGAGGGCCACTAAGCTATTTCTTCAACTGGCCTTGCTGGCCACCATGGTTTTCATGTTAATTTTCAACCCTGTAATTGCTTTCGCTAAATACTTTTACTGAATAACAGTGATAGCCGTTTTAAAAATATGAACATACTGTATATAGTTTTCTACCTCTGTACAATGCTGCCATAAACCAATTCTATGATAGCTTTTACAGCAGCATTGCTGATTACCACTACAAATGTCAAAGGCTATTAATGTTTTGGTGCATGCTTACAATGTACATAAAGTGTTAATGAAGTTAACTTTTAGTCAGAGGTAGAAAACGTAGTTTATAAGAAGCAACATTTTCTAGTTCGTGTATGTATACAGGCCTCATTTTTTGTCTGTTTTAACCAGAATCCGTTTGGATTCCTGCAACTTTGTCATGTGAGTTCACAAGAATCTCTGGGGGATTTTCAAACATTTTTTTTAACTTGTGTTAAGTAACTGACTCAGAATTTGATGCTATTAATAAATATAATAATTATTATCAGGATATAGAAATTATATTTTCTAAAATAAATTGCTGATGTTCATGTATATCTGCAAAATTAAACATTTAAAAATTTTGATGATTGCATTTATGGAAATATAATTGTATTCTCATGATTTTCATTTATGGTAATATTACAAGAATTGCATTCTGGTATTCCTGTGTGCGATGTTAACAAAATTATTCAACCTATAAACTCAAAACAGGTAATCTCATTTGCCAGCTTTTTGTTGCAACTCCAACTCTCAAACCTAAGCTATTTTTTAATTTACTTGAATCCTAATCACAATTTTAATATAGTCTGACACCTGCCACTTCAAAGTAATTAGCTGGTAATTAGCCAGTTGTTACCAAAGATGTAATTAATAACTTTATTACTCAAAGAAAGCTTAGAAACAGTACGTGTAGCTCTACACAGTAAACAACAAAGTTCTAATTAACCTTTAGACTACTGAATTTCTATAAGCTATTTCCTTTTGAAGATTTGATTAATTTTCAGAAAAATCTTTCATTTTGATCAAATATTCTGTAAAACTTAACAAATGCATGAAATAACATAGCCATAGGTATGAATAAATTAATATTATTTTTCAGATTTGTAAACATTTTCTTGCAGTTTTTCAACCCCTGAAATTAATGCTGTAGAGAAATAAGTGTCCACGGCAATTTTAGTGTAAAGTGTTCTTTATTTTTAATACATTGTAATAAGAAAAAAAAATAAACCTTGAAAAATAGTTAGTCTGCCGCAGAGAATGAAAAACTCTGCTGCAATTTCCACAGCATTGCTGATTGCCATGGGCAATTTCAGAGGTTGGATTTTGCTATACAAGATTGCCATTGCTGATCTCATTGTGAAAAAAATAGTGTTTACAATGTGAAAATTGTAATCAATAAAGGAATTTCAACAGTTCATAAATGCACCATTTGCTGTGTTTATAATGCATTTTAATAAAAAGGAAATGCAATTTTGAAAGGCATATTTAATTATCAAGGAACGTTGCCTTCAGTATTCTAGGTTTTGTGTGACGTTGATAAAAGTCGTTAGTCTAAAGGTTAATTGTGTATTGCAGTCATCGTTGATCCTGTTCTACTTTAAAAGTTGATAATAAATTAATCACTGCTGAGGTGTGGTTAAACTGACTTTTATTGTTGTTTTAATTTTTTTTTTAAATTTAACTTCATGTTTTTAAATTGTTGATAAATGTACTTATATTGTGTGTGTATATATATATTTGTTTAAATTTATCTTTCAGGTAAAAATCTGTACAACAACGAACATGTAGCTATAAAGTTGGTAAGCTAATCAAAAATCTTGTTTTTAAATTTTATACACTTTGAATTATATAGTAAAGTAGAAGAAACTTGTGTCATACATTATTGGGAAACTAATCTACTTGGCTGTGTGACTGTTACATTTTGCTCATCCCTAATGATAACTACTTGCCAGAATCAGTAGTGGGTGGTGGATTTGTAAAGATTTTTTAATTTAACGATGCCTCTAGAGCACATTGATTTTTAATCTTATCAACATCTATTGATAAACCAGTTGTGGACCACTGGTTGGAACGGAGAATAGCCCAAAATGCATATATGGGTCCACTGAGAAGGATCAATCCGACGACCGGCCGGTTCACAGGAAGACACGCTACCATTTGAGCTAGATCCCACTCCCGGAGGGATTTGTTTCTGACCCTGATTTAAATACATGTATTCAGTGCTCTCCAAATTTTCTGGGACCGGGTTGGTGGACATGTGAGGCATTGGGCTTCACAAACTAGTGGGCGAAGGCCACGAGGTGGGGGGAGTAGACCGATCGTTTATGTTTTGCTTCAAAACTTGGACAGCGGAAATGCATTCAAATTATATTTCAAAAAAGCACAAAATCAAAATTATGTTTGATAAATTGGAGTGATTAGCTAATAAGAGGCACAATGCTCCTTTGGTGTTTAACTCAAGTTCATGTATTATATAGGCTAGCTATAGTGATAGGTGAATAGAACTGATGAAGTGTTTTTTTTAGGCATGGCGGATTCATTTTCGACTTGGTGGCATTTGCAAAAATGTTCAGCTTGGTGGCGTAAATTCTCAACTTTGCGGGTGTACAAACCACTTATACTTTTTCCCAGTTTTACTATTATTCTGTTAAGATTGGCACCATCCTCTCCCACTCCCAAGTCTAAATAGTGTATGTTATACCCAGTATAATTGTGTTTTTATATGTCATATGTGTTTTTACGGTTTAGCTGGAGTTTACTGGTTTGTTTTATGAAAATCAATGATTATTACCAATTTTTGTCTAATCATTACTGAACATGATTCAGCGCTCTTCCTGGAAAGTTCATTAAGGTGCATTTCTGATTGATGCTAATTTTGATTTACTGCAGTTACTTTTGAGATGGCTTGTTGTTATGGATAACTAGTCGGAAAGCCTTGATTGTCCAGTTTTTAATCAGCCATGCATTTATGAATAATAAACAGGCTCCATTAATAAAATTTTTCATTTCCAATTCTTATGGGGTTTTTTTTTTCAATAGAAAAGGAACCAATTTTTTTAGATTGATTAATGATGATTGTGAGTAATAAGTGTCAGAATTTAATATGTTCAAAATGTTTACCATTCATATATATGCAACAATCCTATCCATTTGGAAATGACAGAACAAGTTGTGGACAGGTGAATGGTTCTAAACAAATATTTACTGTTTCTAATTTTTACGACTACAGATCATTAAAATAAGATACCTAAGATAGATAGAATTTAAAAAATATCATTTGTATTAAAAATCAATAATCCTTTAAAAAAATTGTATTCAGACCACTTCAAAATTGATGCATTATTTAATCCTCAGCTGTATCCATGAATTACAAAACATTTTTCTTTATTTTATTAGGAACCTATGAAATCTCGAGCTCCACAGCTTCATTTGGAGTACAGATTCTACAAGCAGCTTGGACAATCTGGTAAGATTTTAATTTATTATGGTGGTTTTTGTGATGGTTGATATGCAGTAGGTATTGGATTAGTATGATCCAACAACACTCAATGTTCTGTATGCCTCAGATAATTGAAATTCATCAGCTGATAAACGTCATGACTGTGATGACAAATAAATGTATAGATGATAATTATATTGTACACAAAATCTTATGAAATTTAAAAATGGAACAATAATTGCGTAACTCACAAATGGTTAAATATCATTTGAATTTTATTTTTTTAATTAATGTCACAGAACTAGATAGTCTCAATTGATGGGGGAAAAAAGACTGTAATATCATAATGGTGACACTAAAGGGTCATCTATTTTTTTCATGAGCATACAAAACATACTCTTTCACATACCCCCACCCCAAGCATACAAACTGAAATTGAAAGAAAATGATGATTTCCGAAATAGTATTGTCATCATTTTTTATTATTTTGAAAAACATATATTTTCCCTTTAACCCCCTCCCCCCTAAGTACGTTTTGTGTGCTTGTAAAAATGGATGACCCTAATTTAATCATGTGGCTACTTGTACAGTTTAGGTGTTGAGGAATTCTATGATCCTCCATACTTCTCCAATTTTGAACATGGAAGAGAAAAATTTACAATTGATTAAACTTTTTACTAAACCGCAAGCATGCACGCACACACAAACATTAGTCTTTTTTAAAAACTTTGTTGTTCAACATCTGCCACTGCACATGCCACCTTTTTTACTTTTTGACAGACACTATTTTCACCCTTTTTCAGTTTCCTTAAATTTTATTTTATTATGTCATACATGTATAAAATCTATACATATATAAGTAATATATTAGTTTTTTATGACAGCACAGTTTTCATGTTGGCAGATTTAGTTTTGAGATATTTTGGAAATCATTAATGTTAGACAACCTTTGTAAGATCTGATATTTACCAGATTAGTGCCACTTTATGACCATAACATTTTTGTTTGTCTTGGTTATTGTGATAACATTTTCCAACAGGTCCTAGGCTGTAAGGTTTGTAAACACAAAAATCAATAATCTTCCCTACTTGTGTGCATTTACTGCCATTTGTCCGATATTCACTACGTTTTTCACATTGACTGCAGATTGTGTTGAATAACAGTAAGGAATGTTTAAGGACATCCCAAAACATTGTTTAATCAGTGACTTATGTATCTGATGTGTAGTATTCGTGATACATGAACTTCAAAAGAAACCTGATGCTGCTTTATAACTAATTTTTAATGATTTCAAATTGGTCTTTTATGTTCACTTTTACACTGAGAGAATGGCACCAATTACAAATTCTGAAGGTTTTTCTTAAATACTTCACTCTCTTTACACATTTTGTAAATGCTCCTCAAAAGCATTATTATGGTTGGTTCAAAATTTGTCAGTGCTGAAAAAAGGAAAAAAATATGGTTGGTTCATAATTTACAGAAACATAAAATTAGCTTGACACTTTTCATTATTAAATTGACAAAAAGACAAAAAAAATTAATGTTCTTGATTACTGAAAAATTTTATATTAAAAAAGCTACAACTATGTGTGTTGTAAAATAAAATCACAAAATGAAATGACTAAATATAAATTTAGAGTGTGAAAAAAATTGTCTGGCAGTGGGAACCTAAAATAATTTAATATGTCAGGTTAAATAGGAAATGGGAGATAGAATGTCCACCTGAGTTGTGATGGGTCATACAGTTGATTCATCACTTTAGACCTCTTGTGGGAGATAGAATGTCCACCAGAGTTGTGATGGGTCATACAGATGATTCATCACTTTAGACCTCTTGTTGGAGATAGAATGTCCACCTGAGTTGTGATGGGTCATACAGTTGATTCATCACATGAGACCTCTTGTAGGAACGAGAATGTTCACCTGAGTTGTGTAGGGTCATCCGATTAAACCCCTCCAGTTTGGGTTATTTCTCATTCCAGACAGTGGTCCACAAGAGCTGTGAGTTATCTAATGCAAATATTTGCAACCATTCAGCAATGATACAATATGTGTGTACCTTCCTTTCTCTGGAAAAGTGTATATGAAAGATCCCTTGCTGCTAATTGGAAAGAATAGCCTATGCAGGATTATATTTGACAGCTAATAGTCACTGAATAAACAATGTGCAGGTGTGTAAATAAACTATCCTTTCCTTTTAAATCTCTTACTAATTAAATGTCAGTTTATCAAAGGTTGTGTTATCGGTTCTGTCTGAAAAAAAAAAATACTTACACATAAAAGACATTTGATTTTAATCAGTGTTCAACCTGTGTGGTACCATCAAGTTTCTTCTATGTACGGAACATTTATTAGAAAATTATATATTTTTATGCATGTGTTACAGCTTGATGATTTATATTTTTAATTTAACATATTAGGTTTGTTTTTAGTAATGAAAGTATCAATTTTATAATCAACCTGATTTGCAATTACTGACGTAACTGTTTAACCTGTAGGTTTTTTTTATCATGCTGCTTTCCAGTTTGCTTAACTCGACAAAGAAAGCTTAGTTTGATTGAGTTGCATTTTTCATTGGCTTGTTTGCTTACACCCAGGCTGAAGATCGTAGCCCAGTTACACTGAATGCATACAAGGACAAGTTGTTTAACATCAAGTTTGAATTTATTGGTGTGAAACGGGAGTATCCATTACCAAACCAACAGAGGCATTGTTGTGTCTATACCATCGAGGTGCTCGTGACATAACCATCAAGCTTACGTATTAATGGATTGAAGTTTTAACAATTATTAATTTGAAAATTTCTTTTAGGTGTACTTAAAGAAAAGTTATTTACATTTTTATTCAAGATTAATTTTTAAAATTCAGTTTTAAAATATTTTTATTGATAAGTAATGGGAAATATTAGACATTCATTGAACATTATAGTACTATACTTTGGTAATGTAATTACAAACATATTTTTTTTTAGATGTGCCATATATAGGACTACTGAATAATAATGTTAATTTTAGGTGATTAATTTACAAGTTGTTTGAATTAAGAAAGTTAGCAAGTGAATTTAAGGTTCATTTTTATTAAAAGTCTGTTAACTTTTTTTTCTTTTTTGTCAATTGAAGTAAGTTAAGACCATAGTAAACCACCTTGTGTGGTAGATCTTGATAACAAAACTTCAACCAGGATGTGAAACAAATGACATTTATACTAATAAAGATTGTGTTTATGTAACATAATATATTATTATTCATTTGAATCCAAAAGGATTTTTTTTTTACCTACACTCTCAGCACTTTATTAGATGACAGAGGTCAAATTTTGCAGTGACAGCAGAATAATTTCTACAGAATGGAGTCAAATTTCATGATGGCGAATAAGACATTTGCCGTCATGCCCCATAGATAAACTTTGTTGTTATGCCTTTGTGGTTCCTGCTTACCTTATTAAGGTAATCTTTACTGTACTTCAAGGATTCGCAGGATGTGTGCACTCCACTTTAAAAAAAAATGTCTAATGAAACAAATCCACTTTGAGTAATCCTTCCTTTTTCAAATTTTAAGCTCAGCTTAACTAGTGGTTAAGATAAGATTACAAACTAAATTTTGAATTAATCCAAATAAAGATATGAAGAGATATGTTGCAATTTAATTTCCAGCAACATAAGGTATGAGTAAAAAAAATTAGGATTTAGACACAAAATATTCCACTAACTCGAGGTTAGCTTATAAAATAATTTAACCATGCTTTAAAGAGCTGGGCTTGTATTTTTTGTAAAATATCGGCATATACTGCTCCATTAGATACTCCTATTATGAGTACAACATTTTGTTATCATTGTTGATTTATCAAAATAAAAACATAACGTATTGTTTCTATTTTTAGTGCCCGGGTGCGATGCAAAATGCAAAGGGGGTCCATTAATTAGAGTACTAAACGTTTTGTAATATATGCCCAGTGGGAACATTTTACATATAGACCGGCAGTAAACTGATATTTTCACAGGGGATTTAGTAAACAGTTACACTGGTCAAAAAATGGCGTCTTGTTCAAAAACATTGCAGGCCCAATTTACGAAGTCTGTTTTTCTCTTACACACGTATAAAAGTGTTAATCGTGTTCATTTAATGAAAAATCGGTAATTGAAAGTGCATTTGGAATATGGAAGAACATTTTTCCATGTGTTGAATTAGAATACATTGCATCAGAAATGCAGTATTGCATCATATGCATTGTCATTGTGTCTTTTGACCGTTTTTATTCATGGTGGTGCCATGTAGCAGCTGCATGTAACTGAGTGGGTAATTACAGTGCACATAAACTAAATATGATTAAATTGTTTAACGATAAAAATTCTAAGTCTAATATTTCCATCATTGTAAAATCCCTGGGTGTTTTTTTCATCTCTCTACTATTGATTACATATTGTAATTTTACAGCTTGTGCTTCCAACATCATCTGTGTGGTCCAGTGATAAAACATTAGACTCTAAAGTGGCTCAAAATCCATTGGAAGCTGTCTCACACTTGACTATATGTAAAAATTACCAAATGTTTAACATCTAGTAGCCTATGATCGATAAATCGGTGTACTTTAATGGTGTTAAACAATACACCCCCATCCCCCAAAAATGTAATATGGTTATAATTAAATGTAATGACCCCATTAGAGCACACTGATATATTATCATTGGAAGTAAAATATTTGGAAATTTTGATATATTTAAGTGAGAACCACTGTATTCAACTTGAGAATCTGATGTCCGACCACTGTGGTTTACTTCTTGCGATATGATTAACACTAGTTGAAAACAGAAAATAATTAGCACCTTAGTGTTATAGTTACTCAGGTTAGGAAACCAATAAAATGCCATGCGTAATTTATTGCCTCGCATAGAACAACATTGAAACAGTGATCAGCCATATATTTTGTGTGGTTTTAAAAGCAGTTTATAACAACACTAAAATAAACTTTTCCTGGTCTTTAGCTTGTAATTGAGTAAAGTTGAGTTTTGTTTTATTTAACGTCGCTTCTAGAGCACATTGATTTTTATCTTATCGTCGGCTATTGGACGTCATACATATGGTCATTCTGACATGTCTTTAGAGGAAACCCGATGCCACCATGTAGGCTACTCCTTCCGATAAGCAGCAAGGGATCTTTTATATGAACCGTCCCACAGACAGGACTACATACCACAGCCTTTGATAAACCAGTTGTGGACCACTTGTTGGAAAGGAAAATAGCCCAAACTGCAAATGGGTCCACTGAAAAGGATCGATCCGACGACCGACCGTTTCACAGGCAGACTCACTACCGTTTGAGCTAGATCCTGCTCCAGCTTGTAATTGAGACCTATTTTAGTAATTAAAATAAAATGCTGACAAATGTGTTTTACTTCCTATTTTACATCAGCAAATCTGAATGCTGAAGCAATCTGTAAGAGCTGATTAACAAATCAAATTATAGGACAACTGTCTGAATATGACATTTGTTTTAAGTAGATTGAACCTGAGTTCAGTTAATTAATTAAATTAGATTTTCATGTTGCAGCAGGTATTGGCTAGTTAGATACTGACTATAATGGGTACCAAGTTGTCATGGTTAAGTGAGCTCATGAGTTAATAATCCTGGTCAGCTGGTCAACCTGCTGTACATGAGATAAAAGGAATTTTTATGTTTCTTTAGTGCTAGTGCTAACTGCATGATGTATATTGGGCATGTTAGAATGTGTTGTGATGTATATTAAATGTGAAATGTGGATTACTGTTAATTAGCATGTTACAATGAGTTGTGAAATACCCTTTCATGTTATTTGCATGATGTATATTAGAGGTGTTACAATGAGTTAATTACATCATGTTTTTTAGGGTATTACTATTCTGAAATGGGAGAAATTTAAACAAAAATAAGCCAAAATTATTATATTTCTATCAAAATGCATGTCAGCAGATACATAATCAGAAAAATGTGATAAAAATGACCTCTTACGGTATAAGAACATTCCAAAACATTTTGTGAATTTCATTTTAATATATGAAAGTTGTATTTTAACATACACTAGTTAGAATTTTACTTTTAACATCTAATGGAAACAAATGTACATAATGTTGATCTCATTCACATTCCAACACCCATCAATATGCATTTAGAACAAACATGAAATGTATCTCTGAAAATATTACTTTTTAATGACAGTACACAATCAAGAGATTAAGCTAGACAAATGTACAGTTCTGATTTTGTTAGATTTTGAGTTAATCATTTCGGTTTTAAAATTTATGATTAATGAATAATAGAGGTAGCCATGGTTATTTAGTATAATACATTCCTCTGTACAATTGGAATACACAAAATATTTATATCAGCTACATATTGAGTTTATTATGTTATGGTTAAATGAATGTTACCTACTTGTGATAGAGCCAGTATCATATATATCAAAATGGGTGTGTAATAAATATTACACTAACTTGTGACTATGTATTTAAGCTGTCACTTCATATAAGAAACTATTGATAAATGGATGTACTTTTTGGAGCTGTTCAAAGTATACGTTTTAATGACTCCCCTCCCAAGGGTTCAAAATAAATCATGAATAGTCATACAGGTTATCAGGAAGTTATCACATATAAGTAAAGTCGGAAACAGATAATTGTTCTCAACAAATTTTTGAACAAATGCTCAGTTATCAATTTGTGTATGTGCTACCCTCGAATTGGTTTTGAACCACTGTCTTCAGCTTGAGAGTCCAATGTCCTACATTGGACCACTGAGGCTCACATACTTGAATGGATGATGTAAATGAACTGTTTAAGCAGTCACTTTAAAAGAGTGCCATTGATACTCATTATGTGTCTTCTGAGGTATTTATAATATTAAAATGTTTGGCAATTTGAGACATGATAAATGAGTTTGCAGATTCTATGGTTATTTTGATGTCTGCATTCCCAAAGTGTACTTAATAAAATGTTGATTTATGTTGAAAAAGTACATACTAACACTCAAATAGAATTTAATATCTACACTACCATTAATCTGTTTAATCTATATTGCCAGGTGTATTGGTGCTTATTGTATACAAGGTACAGATATTGAGTATGTTTTTTGAAAACTATAAAACATATAAAATCATTATCTTCTGATTTGTTGAGAAGGCATGAATTGACGTTAATTTGTATAACATTCTCAAAGTGTATAATATCCAAAATGTATCATACACACTCCCCAGAGTTAAGGACCTAATATGTAATAAATATTAAAATCAAATGACATTAGTGTTTCCAGTGTTTGTATGTGACTTAATGTTTCCTTTTAGATATTCCTCTGCCTTGGGCATCAGTGTGATATGCATGAATACCCTTGAAGCACACATGAACTGTTCTATTTATATTATTAGAACTTACATCACTTTCTTTATTAAAACTCATAGGAGCTCGACCAGGAAATAGACACTTATGACATGGGAATTAAAGTGGGTGTGTTAGATTGTTCAATACAGTTATTTAGTTTATTTTGTCAGGAGTATTTTTATTTCCTTTGGAGTACAATATGTAATTCATTGTTTGGTCTTCTTTAAAAACAAAAAATGTAGTTTTCTTATTAAGACTACAGTCATAAATTAAATTATTTTAATTATTTTAAAATAATTAACTAATAATTAACAATGTAATTAGTCAAATTACAAAATGTTGTAGCTTATCTGTATAAAAAATTAACAATTGGACCCTAGTTCTTAAACCTTAAAGTTAGTTATTTTTAATTAGTTCATTAAATATTATTGAGTTGTCTACATTTACACCAGTTACTCATTTTCTTCTATGTAATGTATTTAAAAGTTATAGGTTACGGTCAATTTCATGACTGTGTCACACCATTTAAAACATTCTATTTTTTGTTGTGCTTTAGTCATGTCATCATGATCAAACAACCATCAAAGGCAATAATTGTTGGGTTTCCAGGACACTGAATTGTAACACATGATATCTGACACTAGGAAGTAAGAATGTTTTTTTTTTTAAATTTAGACAGAAATAGAAGTTGTTTCGATCTGTTAAATATTTGCTGTAAAAAAAAAAATATAAAAAAACATTTTTAATTTCCAAAAGATTGCTAATTAATAATGATAATAAAATTTTATAATGTTTGTTGTTTTGTTTACCAGGTTGACAAATGCTTCTGAAGGTCCATTTGATGACTAATAAAAAAAATACATCATTGGGCACCTAAACTAAAATATATATACATTTATGTTTCTTCAAACACTGAACCTTTATTTTTGATTTAAAACAATACAAAAGACTTTTTGTCAGTGTACATGTGCAGTTATAAATGTTTCATTTTGGGTTAATTAAGTTATAACTGAAAATTAGTTTCTCAGAGCTTTATATTTGTGTTATCGTATTCATACTTGGGGAATGAGTGTTGAGCCTTGTTCATAACAATCTCCTTTCATGTGAGTGTGGTGGCAATATTTAGTAATAAATCAAATGTTTATTTTTTGTTTAATGAGACCACTAGAACACCTTGATTTATTAATCATCTGCTATTTGATATCAAACATTAGGTAATTCTGATGTCATCAGAGGAAACCCACTTTACAGACAAAATTTAGTAACGTGGTAGCAAGAGATTTTTTATATGAACTTTTCCAGAGACAGGACAGCATACCTTTATTAAACAAAACAAAAATAGTTATAGGGTACTGATTAGGACGGGAAAACCCAGTCAGAAAGTGAGTACTGAGGGGGTTTGATCCTACAAACAAAGCACTTCAGGAAAACACTATTGACTAAGCCTGATCCCACCCTAATAAATCAAATGTCCAACCAGTTTTTGCAGACGACACACAGTGTCCTTCTTATCACCCTATCATAATGATTTGTCTCACACTTGTCCTCTGGTAGCTCACAGATATTATAAATATTGATTATTGTTTTTCCTTTGGTGACATACTTAGTTGGTCAAGTGAAATATATCGGGTGATCTTTTGTGTGCTTTATCACGTCTTGTTTGATGTAGGCTTGAAAGCACCTTCACATGTACTGCATGCGTGCATTTCTGCTTCGATAAATTTAGTTTGCTGTCTACCTACTTAGATGTGTTAATCACTCAAGCCTGAAACTTTCTTTATTAATTATGGTTCCTTCAGCTATGATCGTTTAATGTATATAAATTTATCATAAATTTTATGTTTTCTGGATGTATATAATTATGTCTGCTTAGATCTACAATAGATATTTGTCTTAATATAATTAAACAATAAAAAGGGGGATCTAAGTGGATACATAGTCATATAAATTAGATATTAATTATTATATTACAAAGTATCCAATTATTTAATATCTTTTTGAAATGAAACAGATATAATCACATGCATGTAAATTTAAATGTATTTGCTATGGACAGTTCTCACCACTTTTTGTATTTTTAGTAAGACTGAATATAACCATTAGCCCAACAAACAATCAGTTGTTATTATTGGTACAAAAAGATATGGGATGGTTTATTATATTTGATTCAGACCTTTGTTTCTAAGCTGTGCAATCTATGGGTGTTATAAACTACGCTTGTACCACTTGGAAACTCCAGACCTGAATAATAGTAATAACATATACTTGTTTTTACTGTTGTCAGCTCATTACTTAAAAACTCAAGTCTTCTACAAATATTTCAAGCATATGTACTAGTATACTGACTTCATAACCCATCATATCTGTGATCTATCAAAATTAAAAACAAATAACTGCTGTCCTTCTTAGCTAAGCTAATATGGTAGCCATAATTTTGGTCAGTCTATTATATTTCTGTTCGGTCTTCCTCAGTCTTTTCTATTTGCACTGTTAAACAGCATATTCAGAAAATCTCAGCTGATTTTGTTGTAAATGTATAATTTGTAAAATAGACGAGTTGTATTTAACAGAACTTATACGACGTCAAACAAATTTTTCTGATCTAGATAGATCAAATTTAATTAATATGGCTGGATTGAGGGTCCAGTTGTCCACGTTCCTATAATGGAACGTTGCGTTTGAGTTGGACAGTATCCAATATATCACTCTAATCATTTTCAGGCATGCAATCTTATCACTGGCAATGATTTTTCAAAAACTAAGTTCTGATGATTCTGTGTTAAAACTTGTCTTCATTACACAAACAATTTTTATGTTGCTCTAAACAAACCTATAAACTTTAAAGGGTGGGTTTTTTCCCCTCCCCTCCCTGCCTACATCATTAGTACATGCATGTGACTTGATCTACAATTTACTGCTAGGTCATTGGATCGATCCTTCTCACTGGACCTATTTGCAGTTTGGTGGGCTATTTTCCATTCCAACCAGTGGTCCACAACTGGTTCATCAAAGGCTGTGGTATTTGTTGTCGTGTGGGACGATGCATATAAAAAAAACCTTGTAGCTTATCAGGAAAAAGTAGTCTATGTGGCGGCAGCAGGTATCCTCTAAATAAATGTAGTAATTACCACATGATTGATGTCCAATATCCAATGATAAGATAAAAATAAATGTGCTCCAGAGGCATCGTTAAATAAAACAAACTTTACATTGATCTACAATTTGTATATTTAAATGAATATCATATATGAAAATACAATAATCACTGTTTTATTAGTAATTGATTCTTTAAATATGTTGGCCTTTAAATATTGTTTGTTATTTTTGTGTGTATGTGACTTTATCTGCAAGTATATTTATTTAAAAGGAAAGTATGTATGCATCACAATAATGTAAAACTGTTGTTTTATTAATAATGGCTTCTTCAAATATGTTTGACCTTTGAATAATATACATATAAATGGCTAGTGAAGTTGTTTGTGTAAACATGTGCTTGGTTACATAAAATGTGTTGGTAGAAAAATCAATTGCTATTGAGAAGTCATGCTTTGCTCGTATAATTGAGCATTATTATGGTAGATTATAGATGATATTATACATGTTGCTATTAATGTATGCTTTATGTAGAGAAACATCAACATCCAGCTAATGTTAATTTTTACACCTTTTTTATTACTACTTGGTTAACAGATTGTTTTTCTACGAAAATGATAATTTAAAAATAGACTATTGAAATTCTATAAAAGATATTTGATATAATAGGGCCTTAAAGATTCCAACCTTTATCAAGTGTGACATTTAATTGTATGTAGTTCTATGCAATTCTCAATTAAAAGTATGTTCCATCTTAATAAAAAAAAATTGTATTTTATCACTGATAAACATTTTCTAGTGTAGACAGACTAGCAATCTTTAGTCTGTTTTATCTTTCTAAACTGCCACCAGCACTTTGCCAGCACCTAGACCTCTTCAGTTCTGTGTATAGCGTTCTGACAATCTAGGCGAGCCATGTGTGTATCAAACATGGCTGCTACAGTTAGTAGTTATTGATTGCATTTTCATCTGATAAGTTTTGCTACTGGCTTAGTTCACATGTGTTTACGACTGTTGCACTTTCAAGTTAACGACTCAACTAATCACTGACACATGTATTGTACACCTACATGTATCTGTAGAATAGATTCCTTACATATGATTTTTTCTGATAACATTGTTTGACCCTTGGGATTGCTAAATGAGGAATTGATGACTAAATAGTTAGATTTTTTCACGTTTTTACCACAATTTACTTTTGCATTACTTGAAAGGGATTGGCAAACCGGCACATACTTATATGGCATTAATGCCAATCCTTTACATTTATAATGGTAGCCCATAAAAATAAAATGAACTCGCACAGATCTAAAGCATTAACATCAAAGAAGCACACTTTTTAAATAGATTCCTGTTAGAGAATATATGTATTAAATAATAATACAAATATATATATATATATATATATTGAGAGTGATACTGATAGATTAAATATGGTACTTTTAAAACATTTTCCCCCATTGCAAGGAGTCTTGTGTGCACTCCTCTAACCTCATTCTGGCCTTTAATTCATGCTTAATTTACTTTGCTAATTCAAAACAAGATGAAATATTTGTTGTTAAAAGCTAAATAAGTATTAAACCGGCCAGTAGTGCAGTGGTAAATAAATAAGTAAGCTATCCGACTTATGGCTGGTAGGTTCTGGGATCAAATCTCAGTCACGGCATATGATTTTTAATATTATTATTGACTCCAACCCAGAATGAGTGCCCCGCAAGGTACATAGGATTTGTTGCTGCATATTTATAAGAGTAGCCACATTAGTGTAGAAGCAGTGGGTTTTGTCTTTTCTACTAACACTAACCTCTGTCCTGGACAAACAAAGTAGGAAGTTAAGCTGTGTGCCCCAGACAGTGTGCTTGAAACTTAATTGGATATAAGCACTAAAATAAGTCCAACCAAATAAGTATTAGTTGAATAATTGGACAGCAAACAGAGATATGTATTTTTAAAAATCTCATTATTATTAACTGTTATTGATCAGAATGTATAGGCATGATTGTAATGTTGATCAGCAGTATCTAAAAGCAATTTTCTATCTTGATTACTGTTATTAAAATCACATTTACTCTCCGTGTTTTTGTAATCCCAGTAATGAATACTTATATATTTAGATCTATGGTGGAAATAAGTCTTTTCATTAATGTAACATACACACCTTATAGTGTATTGCAAACTAGATGGCACCTTCATATTGGACATAATGTCCAACAATATTGGCAATGACAGAATCCTCTTTCTTTATTATTTATGTAACTGTATAATAATTTGACCTAAACAGAAACAGGAAAAGCCATCATAGATGTTAAATTGAAATATTATATTTTACATTTAATCTAAATTAAATTAAGTTTAAAGTGAGATTTAAGGTATGCTTGGTCATAATGATATCCATTATAGGAGAGTTATTGCTTGAGCTTGCCTCATACTCACCTGAAATCATTTTTTTCTTATCTCTATTATCATGTTTTGTCCTGTGAAATTTAAAAATCAGCAAAATGGATCTCCTTTAAAATGCTTTCAACTGCAATGATTTTCAGGTGAGCAAATAAATACAAATGTACTAAACTATCTCCGTCATTGGAGGTGTATATGATGTCTGATATGTTTTGTTCATGAGGAATTTGCCAGTTAAAGAACCATTTTTTAAATATAATTATTCATATATGTGTTAAAGTGAAATGATAATACTTTGATTTGTAATTAGTTCACAAATTAATTAAGTTGCATTAACAAGTTACTAACTGCTTAATTTCGAAAGCCACATAATACAAAACCATCTTCAAAGACGTGAGATGTTTCTATTTTATGTTTTATTATAGAAATGATATCAGTATATTCTTTTGACATTTATGTGGTTGTCTCAGTGACCGATATATTAAAACGACACTTTGTCAAATTCCAGATGAATAAAAAGCAGTTTGGAGATTTTGTTATTGTGATTTTAAGAGGTTGATAACATTTGTTATGGTTTTGCTTATTTCTGTCACTATTTTTTTATTTTTTAAATGTCTCTGTGGCACAGTGATTAAGCTATTTGATTCATGGTTGGTAGGTAGAGGAATCAAAGCTCTGTCAAAGCATGAGATTTATAATCTTAACACTGTCTCAGTGGATAAGTGTATGCCACATGTACAGGCTGTAGCATGTGTTCTCTTGTCTGTACGAAAAGGCATATATAAAAGATCACTTGCTAATTGGATAGCATAGCCTATTTGGCAGTAGTGGGTTTCCTCTAATGACCATGAGATGCAAAACACTGTGTCTGACACTAATAGCCATTGAACAATGCAGTGGTGTTGTTAACAAAAACAATCCTTTCCTTTTATTTAAAAAAAAAGGATAAACTTATGATAATTTACATGTGTTTTATTGGTTGTTAGTCCACACATTAATGTGTTGTTATAGGTATTGCACATACTCATTATTAAACCATTGTTACTCATACTGGAGATATGTATACTTATAAATCCTGCTATCAGAGTTTATTGTACATAACGGTTCTTGCACATCACGCGATCTACCTTTAGGTTTGTTTAGTATTTTGCTGTCATTGGTTTCCAGCTGCAATTAAATATTGACATACCATAACACAATTGAGATCAGGGTTTTGTATTTTGAGACATTTACGTCATCTTCTAAATAGTTGTGTATATAATGTTGTAAATAGGATCATTGGTACATATAGTTGACTCCCAAATTGCTGTTTACTTGGATTTAACATTTAATATTATGTGGTCACATCAGGTCACGTGTTTTCCCCTGTCATGCGTATTGTATTGCATTGCATATATATACCATTATGTATATATACACACTTTGTTCTAATAAGGCCTGTTGACTCTTCAGATTAAACGTGTAAATATTTCTGTTCAGGGGCAGGTATGTGAATTAGAGAAAGGTTAGTTAAAACTAAAAGTGGTTATTTTTGCACTCATATCCAATTAAGATTCAAGTATGCCATCCTGGTTATACAACTCTGCATGCTTTCTCTCCAAGACAGAGGTTACTGTTTGTAGGAGAGATGAAATCTGCTGCCACCATACTATGTGGCTACTTTTACCAATAAGCATCAAGGGATATTTTGCATCCACTGTCTCACAGTCAGGATAGAACAAACCAAACCATGGTGTGCAATTACCCATTGACCTTAGCAGACCACTCACTCTGGGTTGAAGCTGGTACAGAGATTAAAAATCCCATGTCTCAATAGAGATTTGATCCTGGTACCAACCAAAGGAGAATCTAGTAGCATAACCACTATTTCTTTGTATATTATGAACAAACTGTAGGGTGTGTATTTTTTACAATCACCCCAGGCTAGTTTAAAACTACATTAGGCAAGTCAGAATGGTACCTTGAGTCATCCATATTTAAAACATACAATATTTTGTCCAACTGTCCAAAATTTAGGGATTGTTGAACAACTAGAAAGTTAACTTTGATATAAATTAGTTGACTGATTCTCAGGTATGTGTATGCAGACATCTTGGGAATTATGGAGGTCATCAGTCTATTATAATTAAAAGTATTTAGAACACTTCGCTGATCTCATTTAACGGCATATACATGTGTATGATAATAAGTCTAGGTATTCTTTCTTCAAATTGTTTGCTTTTTTTTGTGACGATAATCTGATAATAATAATAGCAGTAACACTGGTTATTAAAGTGCAGATTCACTTTTCTATAAACTTCGGGCAAGAGAGAGAGTAGATGGAATTCACCCAACATCCAAATCATAAAATATCCCAAATGTATACCCTGATACTCTATGACTGAAGGCTGGATAAATCAGTTTTTACATTTGAAAAGAGTATAATTAACAATAAGTTGTTAACAAAAGCAACAATTTTTTTTTTAAATTAAAATAATTTCCAATCTACAAAATACTTTCAGTTTTGTGATCAGAAATGTTGGATTTTATTTTTATGTTATGCCTTTAATATATCCCGTTCATTAAATAAAAGCTACATTTAATGCTATTAATAGCTGAAAGTGAACCTGCTGAACTGAATGACAGAGCATTAAAGTTCTTCAACCATAACATTATACCAAATGCATATTGCATTGAAAAGAAAAAGAGGATAATAAATGAATACTTAATACACCTAATGTGAAAACGAAGTGTCACATGTCATGTGTAATTTAATAGTTTCTGTTTAAAAAACATTAGCTCAGAAATGTTTATGGAGTAGCTAGCAATAGCTCAGACGTGTATGATATGAAGTAGCTACCAATTGCTCAGATGTGTATGATATGGAGTAGCTAGCAATAGCTAAGACGTGTATGATATGAAGTAGCTAACAATAGCTTAGACATGTATGATATGAAGTAGTTAAATGATTTTATAATTTCCAAGGCACAATGTGTTCTTAATTATCTGTGATCATTGGTCATTCAGTGTAAACCAGTGATTCCTCATATGTTTTCTTACACATTATATCACTTTGAATAAATATCTTAACAGTATGGAGGTCAGCAGAATTTGGAAGAAAATAAATAAAACCAAAATGAAAAGTAATTTGTTAGAAACTTTATTCAGGAGAGAAAAAGTTATAAATATAAAAATAGCATTTAAGAAATCAGAAGTGGCCTAAGCTGGTTTATTTGGAGAAAAACATTTACTTACCTGCATTTTAAAATGTGAGGTCAATTTTCTTTTGGCTACCTGTAGTCGTTAAGTACTTGTCATGCATCAGAGCTGTGTTTTATTACATTACCATGTCTTGAAATAAGACTGGCTTGTCATATCCTGTTTGTCTTAACCACACAGGTTGTGACGTTGATTTAAACAATAGTTGTTTTTGTAATAAACTGGTTTCTCAAATTAAACAATAACATAAAAAAAGTATTCATTCAGCCACCTACTAATGATATGACAGAGTTTGTGATTTCATACACTTCAAAATATGCACAAACCTCATAATTTCTCATAAATATTAATGTAGTGCACTCAAGAATGTCATTGATAGGTTTTTCATCAGCTATTTACCAAATAGTAGCTGGGTGTCAGACTTAAATGAATAATACTTCTTAACTGATGACTGTACTTTTTTGTTAGATGAACCAAATGTTGGTCGCTAATGTTTGCTATATTTATTGTTATTTACCATTTACGCTGATTGTTTAGAGACGTCTACGATCGAACTTTCAAATGTTGACATTATAGCAGTGACAACGCCTATAAATTTGTTTTAACCTGCTATTTTTATTCTTAGTGACATCACTGGCACTACATCTAAACAGTAAATCTTTTTTAAAATTCCCATCACAGCTGGTATATAAAATGCTATGGTATGTGCTGTCCTGTTCTTGGGATCTGTTATTAAGGATCCATTACTACTAATGGAAAAATAGTACAAATTTCTTCTGATGACTATGTCTCAATATTAGTGTTTTAACATTCAGTAACTGATAATTAGTAAATCAGTATCCTTTAGACAGTGGTGTCATTAAATAAAACTTTTTTATTGTGAACTGTATACATTTCCTGAGCCATCAACCTTTTCTTGTTAATGTTTTTTTCTTTTTTATCATAACCTTTAGAATATGCTGCCATAATTGTGTGATAATCATTTTCTTTAGCTATTTATAACTAAACAATTTCTCAAGAAAATACTACAAATTGATCCTTTGTAAAAATTTGATACATCAAAGAAAAAAATAGAAGTCTAGTAGTAATTTGATTGTATGCTCAGAGTGGAAACCCTGCCTGCAAAATAGCCCAGTGGTTGAAGATACTTTCCTGCCAGGCACTCTGGTAGGCAATATTGAATTCCTCTTTCATGTAGCTATAAATCACCATTCTCTGTTGGCTTGACACAAAAGACAAACCTCAACCTATGTGTATAGGTACTCTTTAAGTGTGGCTTCATCTTTAATGAGCCCAAATGACAGTTATGGATTTTAAGCTTTAAGAAAGCTGACTTTATTCTACACAATATTTCTTCCATTTTGTCAAAGTCATTTCTCGCTTCGTATTTAAACATACATGTATGTTTTGTTTTAATTAACATTTTCAGTTATGTACTATGTAGCTACATGTATATACACGAGTAAACAAGCAAATAGTTTGCAGTTATTGTGAGTAAACAAGCAACAACAACAACATGAGCTAGTTTATATATGGACTGGATGAATCAAATTTTTCTGTTTTGTTTACAAACTACAAAGTTTGAAATAGTTACGATTGGTGTCTTCTTTAAAGACATATTATCATAGTTACCTGTGTACCTGTGGCAGACATTATAATCTGAAATAAATTAACAGGTTATGTCTGATTTGTTTTTATCTGCGCTTTATTCCACCATCTGCATATAGTAATCACATTCCAGTCTTCTTCCTTAATACGTGTATTTCCAGAACTGACCTTTTTTACCTATATCAGGGAACAATATTTAGAAATCTGAGGTAACCGGAAGTCTGTTCACGTGGTTTTTATCTAGGTAACCAATTGTTCAGTTATGTGAATTATATTTGCATAACCCGTAGCTCAAAGTTAAAACAAAATACAAAAGAAAACTATTTTTAATGTTTGCTAAAGTTAACAGTTTTTTTTCATGAACACTTCCTGATTCCTGTTTTCTTTTCTCGCTGTCCATGCTACTTTCACTTTATCTACAGTGATGTTCCAAATGTTTGTTTTTTAAAGCTCATTATGCAATGTTAATATTTTAAAACTTTTGTAACACCTGTTTACGTTAAAACCTTTTTCAAGATTTGTATAATTATAGGCAAACCAATATTGTCAACATATATTCCTAAAGATAAAATAGCAGCAGATAATTTAGTACTCCCCAGCTGTCCGTGCACATTTCACTCAGACCCTATACTGAGAATTACCCTATACTGAGAATTTAAGTTTAGACTGGTCACAAGTTAAATATGTTGCAATATAACGTCTACTGGTTCGCTGCGCATCAAGTATCAAAAAATTTGCCTAAAACATTTGTCGGAATACATCTGCATGAATAAACTCCCTGTAATTATGAAGTTTGCAAGTTTTAATTTTTGAACGTTTACAGGCCATGACGTAACCGATTTGTGGTTTGTGTAAATTTAATTTTGTGTAACCGACACACGAACAGAACAGCGGTTCACATGAAATATTGTGCCATGTCATATGGACACAAAGTAATAACAAAAATGTATGTTTTCATGAAATGAAACATACTGTAGATTTCTATTTAAAATACATAGGATGAGGTAAATAAAAAGATATTCTTTCCCCACTCATTAAATCATATTAAAATTGTTTTAACATATGAAGATTTTATCATTACCATTAATACATAGATGTATAAAAATAAATATTCTAAGGAAGAAGTAAGTTATAAGTAATTTTTTAATGGCCAAAAATGCATTATTTATCCAGGTGGCAGTCCTCAAAAAACATTTAATATGTCCTTTAATGTAATAAAAAGTTACGTGAAAATCAGACATTTAATGCACTGAAATGTTTTCAATAAATGTAGCATCAATGTACAATGTAGTAGTTAGAAAGAAAACATTTTATTTATATGGTATTACAGAATGTTTTAATATGGAGCAAACTGTCAAATTTATTATTAATAAATAGGTTGTTTATTATTAATACATAAATTATTTATTATTAATAAATAAATTGATTGGAGTAACATGTTTGCTCATGGAAGTGAGATTGTGTATGATGTCTAAGATTACAGAGGATCATGTGTGTACGGTATCACGAGCTTAGTAAAATATGATTTAATGGAGGTCTATACGGGCCTGCTATTTCTTTAGAACAACTCATCTTTGTGTTCTGTTATCACCAAGCCACAAGTAGCCTACTGATTAAGCTGTTCACACTTCATTAACCAACTTCTAGTATTAGATTCTATACTGTTGCCATGGATATCTAGTCCCTTATTGTTCATGACAGTTTGCATATTTTCACCATTTATATTATAATTTACAGTGTTTCTCCCAGAAGTTAAGTTTATGTGGGTGGCAAGCATCCAAAATCAAACAGTCACATTATATAAATGAATAAATATTTATTTAAAATAATTTAGGAATGTTCAGTTCCAGTAGTACATTTATTGGAGGTAACATTTCACTGAATATAGGAGATGCAGGAAACATTGTATCTGGACATAATGCCAGATTTAATAAGTGGTTATTTACATGTTGCTGTCTCATGAGATTTAGCTGTGTAAAACATGTAAACAAACCCACTCGCCAACTTCACCCATTTGATTACTCTTATTGCTTTTACCTAATGTTGGTAAGGAATGATTAACAGTTTTCACGATTAGTTATTACCGATTTAGTACAGTGTAATGGGAAAATTTTTCTAACTTGGCATGACGTGGAAACTGATTCTAAGATAAACCAACACAAGTCAGTGTGGGAATTGGAAATGTCAAGTGTCATTGGTCACTTTACAGATTGAAGAAGAATGGTCACCATCGTTGTGTAATGAAAGGAAAGGAATGTTTATTTAATGACACCAGCTTATTGTTTTGTCAGCAGTTATTATGTGTCAGGCATTGTGTACTTTTCATTTAATAATTATATTTTTTACATGGTGTTTCCCAGTGACAGGATAGCACTTGAAGAGCACTGATTGGAGCGGGAAATAGCCTAATATGTTTTCTTATTAGGACTGATCCTGAAACTGATAGCACCTGAATTGATTTGTTCTACCTTTATGTAAATCTGCACACTGGTGGACAGATAAGAAATTTGTAAAAATAGAAGACTAATAGGTACCTGAATCAAATTTCAGTCAAGATATGGAATTTTTTATCTTGGAATCGACTCAACCCAAAGTGAGTTCTCTGTAAGGCTCAGTGGGTAGATGTGTATCACTTGCACTGACCTAAACTGGTTTATCGAAGGCCATGGTAGGTGCTATCCTGTCTGTGGGAAAGCACTTATAATCGGAAAGAACAGTCTTTATGGAATTAGCAGGTTTCCTCTAAAAACCATGACAGCATGAGTCACAAAACACCAGATTTGACCTAGAATAGCCACTGAATAAACAATATGCTGGTATGTTGTTAAACAAACATTTCTTTCATTTCCGTACCTTCTATGCAGTCAGCCTGCCATCTTATAACATTATTAATAGCAAGTTACGTTAGTCTAAACCCCTTTTCACACCAAGTTTAGAAATAAATCACATAGAGAGCATTAATTTCAGTTATTTGATCTAAGCTTGTTACATAATTCATTTCATTTTCATTAATATTAACTCTGGAATATATCAACAGATTACATCCCTCAAAATTCATAGCAGCAGTCAGCAGTGCCACCATAAAACATGCTGTGTAATTGGTTTACAGCAATATTGTACTGCCATTCCAGAAATTTAAAAGAGTGCTCATTTTCATGAAATTGCCATTGTATTGCTATAGGAAAATGATGCAGTAATAGCTTAGCTGACTTACTGAATTTCAAGGGCTGACATTGTGTTCTAAATTACAGACTAAGAACATGTGTTAATGGGTAGAGTTAGAAATAGTCAAGATTTCCTGTCAACCATTTCCATTACTGGTTCCATTCTGACTACAGTAATATTTTTATGTGACAGAATGATGAATATTTCTAGCAAATAATAATGAGTAATGATGATCAGAAAATATATGTGAATTTGACTCGCTATAAATAACACATAAATTTGTGATTCCTTAAACTAAGAATGATTATCAGTCTCAGCTATCGAAAGTAGCCAGTTGGTAAATGTACATGTATGTGCTCACACAAAATGCAATTCAGTATTACACTTGGTAATTTATTGTGTTTTTATATTAATGATTAACCTATGATGATGAATGGAGGTTAGTTTCATTAAATAAGTGCTTGTACCTGTTAAGAGATTAAAAAAAAAAATTCCTTTTTAAATGCATGTATTGTGTTTTCATATTTAATAATGGTAAGATGAGTTAAAATATTATTGTGTAAATCTTTGTCCAAAATATGATTTCCTCGTTTTAGCCCTTCATTTATTCAACAAAATCAATTAAGGGCCTTTTAATATTTTGGTCATTTTTTGCTGGTGTTATATTGTTTGTTTAAGATTTGACCAATAATATGTACAACAATCTTACAAGTGCTTGGTAGGTTTTCGTATTTGATACCAAAAATGCAGGAAAAATCTTTTGGCCTTAAATTTTGTTGGATGTACCGGTATTACAAAAATTATAAAATAAACTTTTTGTACCTGCAATGAATATACTGAAGAAAAAATGCATGTATTGAAGGAGTTTAAATTTTATGAATTAGAAGTGCCTATAAACCATTCAAATAGTGTCACCAGTATTGAATGACTAGTTCTTATTGTTCTTACAGCCTTTAATTACACTGATTAACTCAGTGAGTGATAAAAATCATGATCTTAACTTTTCCTTACATTAAGCTGCCTCTTTCTTAATGTAATTTTAGCTTTGTTGTAGGTTGTAATCAGAATTTACTATAGACCTGAGGCCACTGTAACCCATTAACATCTACCAGTTTCTGAAATGAATGCTTAGAAAACAAGATGACACTGATAATTTTATAAAGGAGCTGCAAACTTGTGCTTAATTACACTCGGCATTCAGTGAAAAGTACTTGGTTGTTTACATCATGTGAGACCTTGTCGTGCAGATGATTGAGATAACTCCTATTGATTATTCATGGGTGATTGTCACTTTGTTAATGACATTACAATGACTTAAGTCACAGAAGACACACAGTAAATTCTCAAGTTGTGGGTTAACTTTTTTTTTATATTAATAGTAAATTTATGGGTGAACCAAAATTGTGTCATGGAATATTTGTAAAATGTATAGTAAGCCTCTATTATTAGTTAATGTTTGGTCAGTTCGTGTGGTAGGAGCTAGCTTTATTAGTCTAAATGTTTTTTATAGGAGGCTTTTTTCAGGTTTTAGATGATTGTGTGTGTACTTGAGATTTTTTTTACTTGCCATTCAGGCAAATTACATGTTGGTTTTTTTTATATGATTTAAGGTTTTCAGAATCATTAAAAAGTTACTGATTTTCCGAACAATTATTCACTTAGTAGGGGTTTGAAGTGCTAAGCACTTTTCTAGATGTTTGAAAAGGCAGCACTTTCATTTCTGCACTTTTTGTAGACATGGGTCACAAAAAATGACTGTCCCAACAAGTTTTAGCAGACAAACTTCTTATTCCAGCATGAATTTCAGCCTTTGAAACATCATTTGTAGGTGCAGAAACACCCCTGAGGCCATTTCTTACAAAGAATGATACAGTTTGGATCATGTTAACAAATGTTATCACTGAGACTTGTACTGTTATGTTTTCCTGCTTTCAGATGGCATTCCTCAAGTTTACTACTTTGGTCCATGTGGGAAGTACAACGCACTAGTGCTTGAACTGCTAGGGCCCAGTTTAGAAGATCTCTTTGACCTGTGTGACCGCAAGTTTTCGCTCAAAACAGTCCTCATGGTGGCTATCCAGTTGGTGTGTATTAACTGCATTTTGTATTGATTCCACATGACTGAGATACTGATTGCATGTAACTGAGATTTTACTTATTTTGTGAAACTGTGTGTTAGCAGACTTTAGCAAGAAACCGTAGTAATGTGTATACAGTGTATTAAAGTAATAAATGTTATGCATGGGTGTAAGCAAAGAAAATAATCAATAGTGGGTGCTTGATGGAGATAGGAAAGACGAGTCCAAATTGTTTACCTCCATTATTGGTATTTTCCAGGCTCAATCATATATCCATGATGGAGTGGAACATACCCTTTTGTAAAATAAATTGGATTACTGGAAGGGAATAAGGAAAATCTATATAGGAAGTCCATGAGATAGAGCTGAGCTAATAATTTACTAATAGAATAGAGGTCCCTGAAAATTGCATGAATGATTCTTTCATTTGGTTGTCACTCATGCTAGCCTTGTTTAGCTTAGCATGGGGTTTGAAATAATGTCTAAAGATCCAGATGCCATTAGGCTCTGAGTATGAATCAAGTTTGGGTCCAGTTAGGCCATGTAGGTGTCGTTACGTATACAATTTTATTTTATTTATAATAATTTTACCAAGAAATGCAATGATCTAACTTTTCAACTAATGTTAATCAACATAAATGATAATTAGAGTGAGCCTCACATACATTAAAGTTTATGGTACCTAATTAAGCATGTAGCTGAAAACCTGTGCAGTGCTGTTTATATTTATCATTCATAAATTTATTATCTGTAATTACAGCAGTAACTAACTCATATAGGTACAGAAACTGAACTGCGTGACATCACTAGATATGGTCATGCCTAAAATTGTCAAGACCATGTTTCCAACCATACTGGTTTTCAAGATTTATGTACTTCTTGTGAAAAAAAACAGTGGAAGTTGTATATAAATTTGAAGTGCCATTATTTTTCATGAAAATAAGTTATAAATGCTTCTTACGGCAAAGAAAAAAATATTACTGATTATAACTGGCAGATATAATACTAGTGATTATCATAGTTTCAGTTAGTAGCCATGGGCATTTCACAGTTTTGTTTCTAGGTGCTAAGTCAGTAACATTCTTTGATGAATACCTGAACAATTATTTCAATTCCTGTTAACCCATTGTTTATTTAAACATTTGGTGCTCAATTTTGGGGAGAAAAATTAAAATGCTATAAGGAATTTCTGATTAAATTCCTGGTGAGCTCAGCACAAATCCAGTAAGAACGATCAAGTTTTACAAATGTGGAACATAATTATATTTTATGCACTCTTTGAATGATTATCATTGTTTGGAGTCATACATCACAAGTAATTCAAATCTTCATTGATTTGTTAAGGCTAATAGGCTACATTCCTCTATTTTAAAATACTAAGTATCTATTAGGTCTATAAAGTAAATGAGGTGTCTATCGGATTCCTTTGCTATAAAAGTTGCAAGTTTGACATGAATCTACTGGACTCACATAAAAAGTCTGTACTGCAATTTGTTGAATAATTATTGTCACTGTTCACATTACAACAAATATATTGTAATAGGTTACGAAAACTGAAAAATATATATTTAAACAGGTCAGTACATACATTTTTCAATTCTGAGAGTGTGGAATATCCCTTATATTCAAGGTTCTTTTTATTTGAACTGGGTCTATCATTGGCAACTTTAGTATATGTGAAATTAATATTAATAGAGTTTGGAAATAATAAAAATGTACTCTTTTTATGTTCAAAATGTATAACTATTTATTAATTTAGCAATAACCATATGTTAAAATTCAGAGAATGAAAAAGTTTTGGAAAATTAATAGTGAAATTGATTACCTTGAAAGATGGATGCCACCTTAAGATGCTGATTCTTGCATTACATAACCATTATAACGTAATAATCAACATCTTTATTTATTATTTATTTAATGTTATGTTATTAAATATTGTACATTCATTATTTTTTTCTTGTCTTTTCAGTTGTCGCGTATGGAATATGTTCATTCTAAACACCTCATATATAGAGATGTGAAACCCGAGAACTTTCTTGTTGGGAGACAATCAACTAAGAAACAGCATATCATTCATGTGATTGACTTTGGATTGGCCAAAGAATATATAGACCCTGAAACACATAAACATATACCATACAGGGAACACAAAAGTCTGACCGGAACTGCACGATATATGAGTATAAACACACATTTAGGAAAAGGTATATGTTTTGGTAGATTGACATCTACCATTTTAAAGCAGTGTGTTTATACAGCTGGATTTAGTTGGGTATTGTCATGGAAATAGGAGGCTGTTTAGTAAAATGATATCAGTATTGTTCCCGGTGTGCAGTGCATCGTATCCCTTCTGATAGGAGTTGTAGAAAAATGGTGGATTTCAAGTGAATTTAGGCCTTGAAAAAAGGTTGTGGTGTATTATAATACTAAATCATTAATTTTTCAAATTTCCTGCATCAGAACAGAGCTGTTTACTTTTGTAAGACCATGGTACAAAATTAGTGTACTGTAATTCAGGAAATTAACATGAACATGATATTAATGCGAAAAACGCGTCCAGGTTCAGTTCATGATATCATTTCACGAATATTTTGTGCCGCATTTATTAAACACCCCCTTCCCCTGGACTATTCGGAAATAATACAGGGCTTCTAGAATACGGTAGCCCGACGCTAGTGGTTATTGCAGTCGGGCTACCAAATAATCACTTTCCACTAGCCCGATGGCTAGTGGAATTTAAAAAAAAAACTAATTTTTTAAAATAAAAACGGAACGACAAAACTGCAATGAAAAGCGCTCGACATACTCGTTTGGATAAATAAAGTCAGACTATTATTAGCACGGA